>DWCF01000088.1:0-70096 GCA_018230265.1 Delias oraia | reverse complement strand
CGTCGCCGCGACGGCTCAAGCCGAGGTTCGTGTCTCGCAGGAGGTGCCCTTGGGCCTGTCGCGGTTATAAACCAATCGTCCTCGCCCCAAGTCCGCGTTAAGCTGTAGAGGCCTTAGGCCGACAGCGGTTAGTCATTTAAAAAAAAAAAACATTTTCTGGGATCCTATTTTCGAAGCGTATACATTTGCCCATGAAAGATTTAGGTACAAACCTTAGAGCTTAACGTTGTTATATAAGTATTCTTCAAATGACGGTTATTGATATTAGTTAGAATAACGATTAAATGTTCATTGCAGATCCAGTTGTTATCGATTATAGACAGGACACGAATCTTCACACGTTTCGAGAAGGTTACTTTGTCACCAGTGGTAAGTTCCTTACAAACATAAGTCACCAATCAAAATTTGGATTTTTAAATAATTGCTAAGAATGCAAGAATTTTAAAACTTGAATCAAATATCCAAATTATTTTGATATCAAATAAATATCTATCTATTAGTACTAGATTTATCTAATGTTTGCAGAGCCTGCCTGGCATGAGTCTCGAAAGTTTGGTGTAAAACTGGGCAATGTCCTAGAGGTGATACGACTGGCCTCAGGTTATCTCGGCTTTATGGAGTCCACTCTTTTGCCTTACGAGCCTAAACTCATTGACAGGAATTTGCTGACTGATTACGAGGTAAAATTTATAACTTAATTCCCTAATGACTCATCTATTCATAGATAAATAGCGACTATAAATATTGTCATAGGTACAGTTTTTAAGGTTATAAAATAATGTTATTTAGATTGGATTTAATTTATGTATATATATATATAATAACTGGCTTACCCCGGCAAACAATGTTTTGCCACATACATTGTCAAGGGCTAATATCTCTATTATAAATAGGGGTTGATCGTAGTCCGACGAAGGGTGAAAATTTAGTATTCAATGTATTTTATCATGACAAATGATAAAAATTTTTTTTGGGTGAACCATACTTCTCACTTAGGGTGATGAAAAATCGTCAAGTCGTTTCAGAGGAGAGTTCGTTATATTACATATATATAACTGATAATCTGAAACTATTTTAGCTACATTTACTCAAATATTTTTGAAAAATTGCCTTTTTAGAAAATTTACATAAAAATAGGTTATTTACCAGATTAGATAATACCCAATTGTTCTTGTAGATAAAGTGGCTCAATGCCTACAACAAGAGGATACGTGAAACAGTCGGTCCTGAACTAACAGCCCAAGGACTGGTTGACGTCTACTACTGGGTCATGAATAAGACCATTGATTTGGAACTGCCATCAAAAAGCAAAAAACAGATCAACTCAGCAATTATTCATAAAGCTACGGTACTATTTATTTGTATAGCTTTTGGAGTGAATGTATTCAATTAGAGATTATAAATTAATATTTTGAAACTATGAATTTTATTACCAATATTATGTAATATAATTTTTAATCAATGAACTCATAATATCCTTAATTTTGAGTTTTCTGTTAAGTATAGATTCTAACCGTTACATGTATTATGTTAGTATTATTCATACATGTGATGTGAACGTATAGTATTATTAGATATTTTATTCGATTTCTTGGAGTAATTAATATGTTACTTGTTCATACTGTGTTACCTAAGTCGTTTAGCAATAATAATGAATTTAGTTTGCACTTTTTATATAGGTTCAACAATTTCAAATATCTGTTAAATGTTTGTAGTGGTAATAGAATATAAATATACCTATATCTTAAATTTTGTCATATTTTATATGAAAAATGGTTTCGCACCGAGTGCCTTATTGAAGTAGTGGTAGGTATGTTATTTTGGATCGTGGTAGAGGTACTTATCTCGCCTACATATTTCTTAATTCATTATGTGTAGGTACTGTGTTCACTTTTAGTATTTTTATGTAGGTGTAGGTACATTATACGTGTGAAAAAATAAATAGCTAAGCAGTTTTTATTTTAAAAAATACGTCAAATTAACGAGCGGCTTTTGATATTTTTTGAAGCTTGGTTTTGAATATAATATATTTCAATATTCACAGCGTGCCTTAGATAACATATCACTACATGTAATAAACACCGTGTATCTAAAGCATTTTGTCTACCAATAATTAAAATTAAAAAAGTATTTTTAAAGAAATAAATGCATGGAGCCTTAAAGCAATTCGCATCGTATTATTACTATACATTTCATCATAATACTTTGCTTAAACACTGAATGCTTTAGACATTTTTAAATTAAACGATAAGCAATATAATATATGGAGCCTTTAAAGGAATATTTATTTTTTAAGTCATAATTAATATAAGACGAAGACATAGTGTAAAACAACATAGTGTGAAATTCAAAACGAATAATCATACTTGTTAATACGAAAACGTTCGTAGCAGTTATAAAATTATCTCTATATGTCGTAATAAAACAATACATCATTAAATGCTTTTAATTTACATTGGTCCTGCAATAATCACTCGTATATAATACATGTAAACGACAATCACTATCATAGAACTACGCTCGCCTGCTCGCGTTAAGCTGTAAAAGCCGCCCGCGGCCAACAAGTAACCATTAAAAAAAATAGAACGCCGCACCAAAACAAAAAAAAATTGAGTAGTTAGTCAAGGCCAATTACATAATTTATATTATTATATAAATTATATTATAACAGCTTCTCACAAACAAAACCAAATCACATTCCGTACAATTGTGATGACGTAAATTTTAGTTAGCTCCTAATTTAAATAAATACCTAATTGATATATATATGTATCAATTTAAAACAATAACTATCTTGTTAACAATAATATAAACGACTCTATACTATATAATCTTGTGGCAAAGCACGAACAAAGAAGAAGTACACACCAATAACATAGCGAATCGTGCTACAAACAAATCCCGCACTTGAGTGCGGATTTGAACAAATACTTGACGATGTGGCGCGTGTAATATAAAAATAGTAAAGACCCAGATCCAAGTCTAGTCATTACTCAATTTTTAATTTAGCAAAAAATGCACATAATCTTAGCGTGCAATATAATACAAAAATATTTTTTTGGTTCATCTTCTCAGGTCAACCATTTCTACAGGTGATGTGTTGTCCAGATGTATATGGGATACGTTCTGTAAAAAACAAAAAATATTTTTAATTTTAATTTTTAAAAAACATTAAAGTTCAAGACTATAGAGTCATAAATTGAAAGTTATGTTTACAGGAGCAATTGTATGGATTGTAAAACTTTATAAGTGGTTTTTCATTCATGTCAAAAACTACTACTGACATCTAAATAAATTTGTTAAATTTTAAAACTCGGAAATGCTTCCTGGTCTGCGTAGAACAGCCAACAAAGCTGGGAAATCTTTACTATGACCATGTTAACAAAGTTATTATTAGACAAACATATGCAACTGGAGTACATAATTCTCAAGTCTCAAAGCTTCACACTTAATTGATTTTGTTTGCGTACTATTTTACGTTATATTTGCTAAACCGCAACGTTAAATTAACTTAATATATAAAAAACTTACATAGAAGAGCGGTGGATCGTTTGGATGAGGATGGAAGCCAGTTTGTCGACAATTCGCGATGTACTTAATACCATAATCTGGTGTCAACGCAAAATATCCAGTCCTGAAATTAATTTAATACACTGTAAGCTCTATACAAGGACACTGAAGGGATTGTACATTTTATGGCGTTATAGAGTTGTCATTAAATGGAGAGAGGAAAAATCAGAATTAGAAAAAGAAAAAATGTACTTCAGACTAGGGTTAGCAGGTATGTACGTAAAAAAGTTGTATTTTTTTTAATTTGTAAAAAAATTCTTACAAAGTTCGGTATGCATGAAATCGACAATGGATTTCATTGCGGGCTGGGTAAAGGAAGCGAAAAAAAGTACACAGCTTCGCAGTTTTCACTAACTCTGGCAACAAAAGGTAATTTTGATTACTCGACTGAAATAGAGAGTGGGTGTAATGCTATGCAGCGTGTATCAGTGTACAGAACATAAGCTAAACCAACCTAAGTCAATTGATTTCGACGCTTTATGGAGTATGTGGTTAAATCGAGCTACGTTATGAGTTTACCCTGAATTAACAATGCAATAACTTTGAGCTGCGTACTGCGTAAATTTGCAAATATATTCGTTTTGTTAACTCATTAACTTTTAATTTAAAATACAATAAAATAACGTTGGCTGTCTAAACAAATCCACTGGGTTATGTTATAAACTAGGTCAGAGTAGGCGAGCCAACGGCACGGGACACAATATTTTGGTAACGTTGGCGATGATAAAACATGTGAAAAAATTTTGAACTTGCTAATTTCGATGCTATTTTGGATGAAGTTTATTATTACTTTCCAAACAATCAGAAAGTCAAAATTATTCGATGGCACATCAATGACCGCATTAAATTTTATTTAGAAAATCTGGCACGTTGATGCATAAAGGTTCGCCTACTTAACTAGGTCCAAGTTACCAGGATAACGGTGCACTTACTCATTATACTTGGGTGCGCAGACGATTGCAATAGCTTCAGACATCATAAGTTGATAGGAGCACTGCGTATGAAGATCTACCGATGACAGGAACGCGGTTTGAGTTGGGTGTGTCTATAATGTGCACCATAACACCACTTTTAAACCACTATAAACACTTTTACAGCTATTGAACAATTGATTGATTTCTATTTATTATAACTTACTTTATAAAAATAATTATAATTAATATAATAATGATCATTATTTAATTTTCTTATTGTTATTGCTTTTATCTATTACTCTGAATTGTTGTTTCCAGATAAAATTGAATTATCAGTTTAGGTATGTTGCATTAATGAAGGGTTTTTAATTATATTGAATTCAATTGCACTTTCATAAATTGTTTGTTTATCTTGAACATTAAAAAAAACACATATCAAACGTGACACAACCAATTTTATACTGCTACTGAGTTTTTTGTCCGAATGACTTGCGTTTTTAATCCTTTACTGCATTTTTAAGAACTTACATGAATCCAACCCAAGGTGATGAGATTATGTTGATCCTGGTAGTAAAAAATCTCTTCTTCATTGTTGGTGCTGCATGAGTCGGCTGTTCCCGACTGTTTCGGCACTATGACGTGGGTTATCTTCAGTTGATTGTGTTCCTGTAAGCGCGCTTAATAGTTTCACTTATGTAATCGCGTAATGTGTCATTGCCATGTGCCATTTGCTTTAAAAAATTACTCTACCCAGCCTTATTTCTTCTGAACACCAATGATTTAATGATCCACGGAAAGATAAGCGTACGATAGCATCGGAAATATATGATACAGCATCCGCATCAATATGTTTTGTCACAAATAACCACAATAAATCAGTACCTGAGCTAACTACTTGCTATTTTTGGCTGGTAAAACTAAACTTGAGATCAATTTAACGCAAAAAGAACGAAACGCTTTCTTCAAAAAATCTTCAAGAAACATTTTCTTGATACCAAACCATAATTTAATCAATAAACAATCGGCAGAACACAAGAACGCTTTGAAAAGACTGCCTAGGGGCACGTAGAGTGAGCACGTGCGAACACACAAGCACGTTCTTATCAACCGTTCGCACGCTCTGGCGGCGTTTACATCGAGCGAGCGAGCATTCTTACAATATTCCATAGAATCTTTGCGAACGCACTACACACCAACAAAATATGGCTCTACGTCTGTTTCCACTGAAAGAATTAGATAAGAGTGCAGATAGGATTTTTTAAAATATTATCGGTGGCAAACGAGCAGGAGGCTCACATAGGGCAAGCGGGCCTCCGCCCATGGCCACTCCCTGCCCTTGGAGAGCCACGAGTGCATTGCCGACCTTTAAGGAAAGTTTACGCTCTCTTCTTGAAGTATATATAAGTAAGTAAGTATATATAAGTTCTTGAAGAATAGAATGAGCATTCGCTCGTCTGATGTAAATCGACCTTAACACATAGTGAACTTTCTTCCTATATGTCGACTATTTCTTTCGTATTAAAATAACAAATATATTTGAAAAGGTCAATATCTAAAAAGAAACTTACCAACCTTCCAGCCAATATTCCGCATAGTTCAATGTTCTTTGCTGTATTAGCAGCAGCTATTACGAGAAATTTGCTAAGTAAGGTAGCTGGTACGACAACTTTTCTCAAACCTCCAGTCATTGGTAATAGCTGATCATAATCATCCCTATAATGTTTATATTTTTATCATTTTTAATTATATAGCAATTAACGGATAACGGGCCAGGCGAGTAGGTCAACTGACGGTAAGGGATAATCGCCAGTCATGACCAACCAAGCCAAAATTCACGCTTTGGCTGTGTTGCCGGCAAAATACATCGCTTAAGTAATAAAAGTTAAGGGGCCTCTGGAATCCTCATTCCTCTTAAAATTACACTGGCTTAAAACACTAATTAGTACAATTAAAATGATACTTCAGGCTTAAATTGGTCTATCTTAAAATTATTTTAGATTTTACTTGCTGCGTGGTAGGCCTCAACAATTTCTTACCGTCAGGGAAACTGCCTGTCTATTTGTCATAAAATATATTAAATAAAAATGGAATATTTTTGAGACCAAAGTATTTATTGATTAAGTCAATACTCACTGTAGTAAAGGTTTTTCTGGAGGCAACAATGGTGGAACTGGATTATAGTGATACGAGGGTGCCTGAGGAGGTTCACTAGCAAAATCGTCAGGATAAAAAATACCATCCACTGGAGGTGCTGTTGGGGTAACCGTCCAATTTTTCTGGAAACAATGACATTTATTTAAAAGCCAACATCATACAATTTCAATTGCAGTAATCCACAGGTTGAGGAAGTTGTTTCCACAAGAATAAAGTTTAATTCTTGTTGAAGCAACTTTCCCATTCTAATTTCAATATAAAATAGGTACTAGCAGAAACATTGATTATGTAATAATGCAGCATTAATGTATATACACTAATAAAGCTGCTTGCTGCTTGAAATTTAATAACTATTTCCATTTTCAAGATACTTTTGAGACTGTTTTGAGAACAGATAACAAAATATTATTATGATCATCATCTTATTTATTACAATGCAAAATATTTTATTATTAATATATTTTTATCTATAAAAAGAATCAGTACAAAACAGTGACAATTTATTTTTGAGGGTTTTGCTCCTTTTTATAGGTTTATATATCATAGGTTATTTACATTTTGTGTTATGGATAGCAGACAATGGAGCAGGTAGATCTCTTATACAGTACCGCGCCAATCCGCCCTTTAGTTGTGTTGCCGATTTTCTATGCCGCTTTTTTTTATTTTTTATAGTATAACGAACCACAGAGCAGGTGCATCTTCTATACCTATGGTAAGAAAACACGACCACCCATGGACAACCACAGCATTTTTGAAGGGCCTCCAATATCCTCACTCACTCAGCAAAACATAGTAGAAGTACAACTACCATTACACTATGAGTTTTCTGTGAGCCCATGATATCACTTCGAACAAGTTCGACCAATTAGTGCATCTGCGTGGTTCTCCCACAGGTGCAACATTATCTAATTAAATGTAAATTAATAGGATTCTAGATTAATAGAATTTTTCTAGTATGAAACTCAACGAATAATAATTAGGTCTAAATAAACATACATTATCTGTCAAAGGTAATTTATTCTCATCTGCTTGTAATTTCTGGGCTAACTTTTCATCTTCTTGTTCTTGTTGATTTCTAGCCTCTTCTGCAACTTTTCTCTTTGCCTACAAGTACCAAAAAATTATAACTAATCTAAATAAGGAATAGAATTCAATCAATTGAAAATTACTAAAATATACAAAGCAAAAACAAAGTTTGTAATATTTTAAATCCAAGTAAAGCTCACTTCATTTTCTTTATATTGAACATGTTCCTTGGAATATTGTTCCAGTAGTTTAAGCTTAAGTTTTTCAGCTTTAGGCATAACCTCCTTCAATTTTCTTTGATTGACAACCTTGATATCTGTAGGTATTGAGCTATATTCTGGGTGTTTTAGAATTTTTTCTATAAATAATGTCATGAATTTCATATACAGTATATAGGCATTTTCAAGACTGCCCTCAGCAAGATATACATTTGCCATTCTAACCATTTCAAGACCAGACCGATAGTATCTGAAAATTTTTTAAAATAAATAAAAACAGTAGTTTTGTCGTAAGATTTCAATAAAATTTTAAAATTAATACAAGGGCCCATTCAATTAATAGTAAAGAAATAATTAAATATGGTCTCATACCTTTTGGGTGGAACATTAGGATCTACTTCAACCATCTCACCATAATTCGCTAATTGTTTTACCCTAAATGCTGGCTCCAAAGAAGCAAGATCTGTTTTTCGCTTTTCAGAAGATTGCATTTTTATTATTCAGTGTACTTTAATATAATTATAATCAATAAATGGACTATTCTTGTCTACATATTGATTTACCAAAATATAATATAATATATTCATTCATAATGAATATGAATTTATAGAAAAGAACATTTTTAAAAAACTCATAATAATTTAAAAAATACTAGCAAAAGCCCAAAATTGTTAATGCTAGTTAAACCTTCAAATTCACTCTTTTTTATATTATGTATTTATTTTTAAATCTTATAATTTGAAATATAGAGTAAAAATAGTAATTCAATGTTCCGAATCATATTAAAGACTAAGTTGGTTTATAAAGGGACAGATAATATAACAATGTTGCCAATTTGGTCTTTTTTTACTCTAATAAAATGTTTTTACAGTGTATATGTAAAGAAGTGTTAAACGAAATCTCGCTTTCTATAGCATGTTGCCAATAACAACGACGATCTTCTCTTGATCGAATGATTAATCTCCTGAGATTAATTATTCTTAATTTTGTACTCTTCTTAATTTTTAACTAATCCATGCCTCTTGCATGCTTACTAATCCGTGGTCTGTGAAGATGTGAGCCCATGCAACTTTTGTATATAGTCTGGAGTCTTGTTTATAAAATATTCGTTATTATATCTAAATAGTTATATTATATGTAATTATAAGTATGGGTACATAATATACTATATAAAAAAATAATAAAAAGTCGCTTTTAAGTTTTTAAGTTTTGTAGTAACAAATATATATTATTTATGACATTTTTTCTACAGGGCACCACTAAACCATTTTGCTTCTACAATTAACAATACCTTGATAGGTATTACAATTTACATATGACCGTTGAGGTTGACATTTGAAAAATTCATTTTTCAATTCATGTGTTCATACAGCACTGTAGTTAGCAACTAATTATTGTTTTTGTGTTCGCAAATTCTATTGCAGTCTTGTTTTTGAAAGGTATAATATTTTTATTTAATTATTACATGACATTGGTATATTTTAATTCTCACAACTATTACAATAGCATTTATTTAGATGTTTTGGAAGTCTTGATCCCTATTCTTGACGCCATTATACTATAAGTCGTTACTTATTTTGGATTAAAGTTCTAACATTTCTATTCTTTCAGTACTCATGTAGTATTTTTTATTTCATTACATACTAGTTTTAAAAATATACATTTACGACGACATATTTTTATATTTTAGTTAATTGTAAAACTGAAATAATCTATTTAAGTATTCAATAAATGGTAGTCAGGGGGTTCCCTTATTATGTACAACTTGTCTGAAGAACAACAATATCTACCCAAGCTCTAAGAGATGTATGTCTTTTTGTATTCAACTTTTCTTTACATTTTATGACTTAATATACTATAAAATGTTAAATTAGAAAGAAAAATAGATATTAAATTTAATTTGGAACAAATCAAAGATTTTTAAAATTGCTAAAATAAATAATAAAGAGATGATACTACTATTTCAAGAGAACCTCGTAGCTAAGTCGTAGTTTTATGGCTGATCGTTTGATCATTCAATGTTCCTAAATCACACGCCCTGGATTCTGAGCGGTGGGCATAGATTTAGTAGATATATGGCTCGTACCCATTACCATCTTCCAGTGTATATTAGGACTCCCAGTCCCAGTCCAGATAATTATAATTTAATTTATAATTTATTCGGTCTCTGGAAGGGTTCGACAGTAAGCTAGACAAGTATCTTAATACTGTTGCACCCGTGGGAGAGCCATGCTGAAGCATATGTGGATGCACTAATTGGGCGGCTCGTCCGAAGTGATACCACGGGCTCACAGAATACTCAGCGTGAAACAGTACTTGTACTGTGTTTCACAGAGTGACTGAGGATATCGGAGGCCTTTAAAAATGCCGCTTAAGTGACAACAAGACAGAACCAAGACGCGGACTGTGGCGCGATTGTCCATGGTCGGCGGTAATCTATTACCATATATTAGACCCACATGCTCCATTGTAAGCTATATTATTTAAAAAATGCAAATAAAATAAAATAAAATATTCAAAAGATAATTCAGACTTGTGAAAAACAGCTATGAAATGCTGCAGGCATAACTTCGTTGAGGGTAGGTCAAGATCGATAGTTACGAAAAAACCTAGGAATAAAACATATTCACTCATATCAAGATTATCTATTTTTGTTTGGCACCAATCCTGTTTGCTCGATACAAATACAATAATAAAAGTAATAATGCATTGAATATTTATTTTTAAGGATATAATGGCGGAACATCGTGCTGGGACCGGAAGGGCCCGAGGGCGAGCAGGACGTGGTGTAAGTGGTGAGCAACACCGAATTCCTCGGGAGGAATGTCCTGGCCAGTCTGCCCCTCGTCCTGGGCTCTCGGCGCCACGCCCTCAGCCACCCAGGGCTTGGGGCCCACCAAGTTTTGTACCACCTGTTAGAGCTGGCGTACCTCAACCTACACCACCAGCTGGTAGAGCATCTCATAGATCAATTCCAGCTAGACAAGCCCACCCTGGAGATATAGATATTCAAAAGCAGATGCAAAGTTTAGATCTAGGTTAGTAGGAATTTTCGAAATGTATTAAGTATTTTGCAGCATATCTGTAAGTTAGCTATTTTACTTACTAGATACAATAACACTTTACCACTAAAATTAAATATAAATTTAAATTATATAAAGTATAAATTAAATTAATTTTCTTTAAGAAAATAATATAAAAATACTCAGTTTTTTAAGTTTGGAACACCTTGTGTATCCTAAAGATTAATCCTTATATTCTAAACAGGTAGTACAGAAAGTGGTAGCGGTGATGCTGCCTCTTCACATGGAACTAGAGGCTCTTATCGAGGTGGTGGTAGAGTTCTACCAGATCAGGTGAAAATTTTAAGGACTAGACCAGAAGCAGTTACTTCGAAAAAAGGTAGGCCATCTTAGTGTACTAAAACTTTCAATTTTTTATGCTTATACGGAGGTTATTGTTTAGTGCCGTATGTTAGATCTAGTACCTATAACCCGATAAAAATAAATTGCGTAGTTTATTTAATAACACATTACGCATATGTTTATTCAATGTTAGCAACCACTGCCTACGATTCTACGAAAAAATACGAATTTTGACTTTTTCCATACAAATTTCCGCCGTAACTAGGTATCGTGAAATATGCGCGACGGTCTTTTCTCTTTATACTACCTTTTTTGTTCATAATACTTATTAAAACATTTCTAAGATATTAACTATCTTAAAAATTATAAAGTATTAGATATTTTTTGCAGGATCATTTGGCAAACCTATAAATGTAATTGCAAACTATTTCACTGTTGAAACAACACCACAATGGTGTTTATATCAATACCATGTAGAATTTAATCCTGAGGAGGATCGGACTGGTGTCAGAAAATCACTGCTAAGAATTCATGCCAAAACTTTTGGTGGGTGAGTAGCGTTTAATTTTATATATAGAAAAGTTTTGAAGATATTTATATATTATTATTTTTGAGAGATCTTTTAATTCTTAACCTGTAATGTGGTTTTTTGTTAGCTATCTTTTTGATGGTACTGCCCTTTATACTGTTAATCGGCTACCAGTAAGTCCTTTGGAACTTTACTCTGACCGAAAATCTGATGGGGAAAGAGTAAGAATATTAATCAAGGTATGTTACAATAATTCATTTCTTCATAATCTTGAAAAATTTTAGGTGTATTAGGGTGAAAAAGGATCAAGAAAAAGTATTTTAGTGAGAAAATCTCTTTTAAAGTAAACATTAGTATAATATGTATTGACTAAGAATACTAGAATTTCTTTTGATGTAGGCATGTGTTTTTAAGAATGAACTACCTAATGAATTTTTTTTAAATCTTAAGTGGTTTTTGAGTATATATGTGGAACATTTCATTATATTTTCTTTTTCAGTTGGTTTCTGCAGTTAGTCCTGGTGATTACCATTATATTCAAATCTTCAATATTATTATTAGAAAATGCTTCTACTTGCTTAAATTTCAATTGATTGGACGAGACTTCTTTGATCCTGCTGCTAAGGTTAGCCAAATCTTAGTACCGTAAAGTGTTTGAGTAATATTAACTACTATAACTAGCGTGGCGCTACATACTCAGAAATCTCCAGCCGGTATTATTTAGTGTTTTTGAATAGTGTTAGCCATTCCAGTCTTGAAATTAGTAAAGAAAGTCTAATTTAAATATGGAATTTTGATATCCTGAGAAACTCATTTTCTTAGATTTATATCCAGACTTACTTTCATCGATTCTTTATATTGGCCTGTATTTGCCGTTTCCTATGTATGAAGAGATCTTTTAAACAGATCGAGATTGCCCGCCTGGATTTTACGACTCTGGCATCAAGGCGTAGAGTTGGGATTTAGAGCGCTACGTTGAATACTTACCACGATATGAGTTTGGGCATATTTTAAAAATTATAATAATATAGTGGTTTTAATACATTTGCAGGTTGAAATACCGGAATACAAAATACAAATTTTACCAGGATACAAAACTACTATAAATCAATTTGAAGACAGGCTTTTAATGGTTACTGAAATAACACACAAGGTAATTTCGGTTTTTTGAAATATTTGTATTGCATGTATGCATTTTTGAAAAATTAATTATTATATAAAAATATATAATTAAGATTTCAGAAACTACACGTAGAATTTTAGTTACACACATAACTGGAACGACCACGATCCTACCGTTATGCAGAAATATTTTAATTGCAATCTTATAAAGTCTTAGTACATTTTGAGATATTATGTTTAAGCAACCTACTGGGGGTTTTTTATTTTGTTAATTTCACTTCATTAATCATTGAATTTAATATTTTATAGGTTCTACGTTTGGACACCGTTCTACAAATGTTGATACAATATAACGCTCACAAGGGAGAAAAATTTAGAATGGCATTTAATAATGCCCTGAGCGGTACGTTCTTGCTTATTACAGCTCTTACGTTCAATTGTTACAGTTTAAATACATACCGAATTGCTATAGCTGTGTTTTGATAATGTTGATCAGTCTAAACTGTGTCAGTTATTTAAAATTTATATGTATTTAAAAATACATAAATTAATACTTGCTGATTATATATTTCAGTATTATGTATTTGATACAAATAAAAATTTCAGGTCAAATAGTTTTGACAAGCTATAATATGAAAACTTATAAAGTGGACGACATATCTTGGAATGAAGGTGTTCTCTCAACCTTCCGCTTAAAAGACGAGGAAGTCACATACGTTGATTATTATAAAAAGGTATGCTTTTAATCATTTAATTCATTGTTTTGAATATTCTGAATGGATAAGCAACATTATAACGGATGGATCATTTTGAATTAGACTACATTTTTATGAGTTTTAGTTCAATCAATCACCATTAATTTTTTTTTATTAATTCATATCCATTCAAAGTTTGCGCATCGCAGTTTCAGGAGATGCCTACAACCGCATTGATCTTTAAACTGCTTCTCAACTCGTAGCTATTTATCATGTTTCCTTTTAGAAATATAATATCACCATAAAGGATACGTCGCAGCCTCTTTTGATATCACGTTTGAAGCCGCGGGACGTCCGCCCGGGCATGTCGGAGTGTCTCCGTCTCGTGCCCGAATTGTGCCGATTGACAGGCCTGTCTGATGAAATGCGATCCAATTTCCAACTCATGCGGTCCATGTCAATGCATACCAAGATAGGCCCGGAACAACGTACTCAGAAACTAATGCAGTTTAATCGACGTCTTACGGAGACGCCAGAGGTTGTCGCGGTAAGTAATAATAACAAAATACATACTAAAATGTAAGTTTTTCTTGTAGTTGTGGATTGTGATAGTAATCGCCTTTGAGCTTGCCTTTTGCTATTATGCTAAATTTTTCCAACAGGAATTGTCTTCGTGGTCGCTAAAGCTATCAAACGACTTGTTGCGTTTCAATGGACGCATATTGCCACCCGAAACAATTTACCAAGGCAAAAACGTTAATTTCACTGCTGGAGATACATTTGATGGCTGGACAAGAGATATGAGGTAACTACTTCATTTGTTTATTGATGCCAAGTTTAACAACTTCTATTCTCTACAAAAATCTATTTCTAACAGATTAATTATATTAATTAACAGATCGCAGATTCTCTTCTCTATAGCTAAAGTGTCACAATGGATTGTGATTACTCCCGCACGCCTACAACGTGACACGGAGTCTTTTGTTGAACTTATCCTGAAAACCGGTGCTGCATGTGGATTTAAACTCCCAAGACCTGAATTTAGTATGTAGTTTACTAGTAATAAACAGTTAATAGACAAGAACAATGTTGTTAAGTATATAAGTGTATAAATTTTGTTGTAGTAACCATTACACAACAATCCACCAGTGACTATTCCAACATATGTGACACGATGATTGCCCGTAAAAACCCGGCTCTGATACTCGTCGTATTGCCCAGAAATGCAATAGACACGTGAGTGTAAAAGTTATTTTTGTAAAATATTGTCATTTATTATATTCTTGTATTTTAAATAGGACAATATTAATCTACATCAAAATGAAAGGTGAAATAAGTGTAACGCTTATAGTATAGTAGTTTACGTACAAAGACTTGTTGGTATGCCTAAATACTTCAGAGCCTGAAGACGAAAGTCTTCTACCAGTGCGTATTGCCAGCGTAACTTACGGCGCTGAAGCGTGAGCGCTCACGATGGGCTTGATGATGGCTCAGAGTCACTCAGCGAGCTATGGAGAGGGCAATGTTCTGAATTTCGCTGTGAGATAAAATCAGAAATGAGGTAATTCGCAGGCAGACCAAAGTAACTGTCTCATATTAGTAAGTGAGTAAAATCAGGACAAAGTTGGAGTAATGGGCTGACCACATCGCGTTTTTACAGATACTCGGTAGTCAAGAGGAAGTGCACAGTGGATCGAGCAGTGCCTTCGCAGGTTGTTTGCGCGAGAAATTTGACGAGCAAGACTGCTATGTCGATTGCTACAAAAGTGGCAATTCAAATGAATTGTAAGGTGAGTTTGATAATTTCTGAATATTTTTAACAATTGTATACTTTTCACTCACCTTTCAGTTCTAGGCATGAATAATGAAGTGGTATTGATTTCTATGGACCACCAGCAATAAAGAATTGACTTAAATTTAAGTAATTTTTAATAAATTATAATACTATAACTGGTAATATTTTTATTTAACATATGTTGCAGTTGTTAAAGATTGTTTGTGCATGTTTAATAGTATATTAACAAATAAATATGAAAAATTCGTCCTAGTTTCGTCGTAGTTTACCTTAAATGGCTGATTGTCGAGATGTAGATATAACTTTAGCACGTTTGCTTTTTTAACGTAAATTGCACATTTGATAGGCTTCAAAGGCTTTGTTCATAAACTTTAATTTGACGTTTATATTTAAGTAAAAACATAATTGTATATCGGACAATAGAGCTTTTTTAAGGGCCTTCGATATCCTCACTCAGCGAAACACAGTAAAAGCACCGTTTCAAGTCCAACTACCGCCCGTACGCCCGTGGTACAACTTCGGATGCGCCGGCCCAATTATTGCGTCTGCATATGCTTTAGAATGGCGCTCCCATGGGTGCAGCAGTAAAAAGACACTCGCCCTGCCACTGTCAAGCCCTCCAGAGTCACACATTCGAACCCCATACCTCTCGCTTCATCGTAGACTTATTAAACCACTTAGCTACGAGACTTGTGCTCCTTGAACTTGAGCATGACATGTATTAATCGACGCGTATTTCTAGCTTGGCGGAGCACCATGGCGTCTGGATATTCCTCTCCCAAGCCTAATGGTGATTGGATACGACGTCTGCCATGACATGTTAAACAAGCAGCATTCATTCGGCGCATTTGTTGCGAACCTCAACAAGCCAATGTCTCAATATTTTTCTGCGGTCAACTCTCACACATCAGGAGAGGAGCTCTCTGCCCATATGAGTTTCAATGTTGGCTCTGCCGTCAAACGATTTCACGAAAAGAATGGTAGGTTACTTTAACAAATACTGAGTTCGCCTCTTTTTCTCCGTTACAGGACTAGTTCCAGATATCCTAGATTTTCAATTTATACTTTGTAAATGTAAATTGTACTCCTAAATAGTTAGGTTTTTTTGTTTACTATATAATTTCATATAATGTGAGACAATTTGTATTTCATTAATTTCAGGTATATTGCCGGGAATGATAATCATCTATCGCGATGGTGTTGGTGATGGACAGATACCATATGTCTACAGCCACGAGGTAATTTAAAATAGCAAAAAGGGCGCACAGAGTAAATTAATAAAATAATTGTAATAAACTAACATGTCTAAAATTTTAACTTCTGAACGTTTTGCAGGTGGTAGAAGTAAAGAAAGTCCTCACCGAAATATACGGTACGCCAAAGTTCAAATTAGCTTTCATTGTTGTGTCGAAACGCATAAACACACGCATTTTCGTCGATCGCGGCCGAGTCGGAGAGAACCCCAAACCTGGCACGGTTATCGACGACGTCATCACGCTGCCGGAACGGTAATATTTAATTACTACACAAGAATTTTTAAAATTATAGCGGATTTATAGAGGCGGCACAATTAGTGCGCCAGCATATGCTTCAGCAGGGCTGTCCCACGTGTGCAACATTATTAAGACTTGAAATTGATTCGCCCGGCTACTGTCAGGCCGTTCCGGACACCAATTATATTATAATTTATAATTTTCCGGACCAGGATTACGATAGTTTCATGGTAGACTTGTTAAACCATTTAGTTACGAGCCTCTCAAAATTAAGAGTTCGGTTAATTTTTAAAATTCCTTTTCAGTTACGACTTCTATTTGGTAACCCAGTCGGTTCGAGAGGGTACTATTGCGCCGACTTCCTACAACGTTATTGAAGATACCAGTGGACTGTCCCCTGATAGAGTAAGTCTCATCATTATTCTATATTGTGTATTTGTGGTTAACGTCGAGCAGGATACACAGTACAGCAGGTAGTGTGTGTATACTAAGTATTTGTACAGTATTGAGGCATATCTATAAAATATAATATTACTAATAATTATAATATTACCACATTTATGAGAGAATTAAGAATAATTTTTGTTTCAGATTCAACGATTAACTTATAAATTAACACATTTGTATTTTAATTGTTCATCGCAAATACGAGTCCCTTCTGTATGCAAATACGCACATAAATTAGCCTTTTTAGCAGGAAACAGCTTACATCTGCAGCCACATAATGCTCTTAGCGAGTCGCTGTATTATTTATAAATAAACACTCGCCAGATCCTTAACAGACCTATTACAGTGCACGATATTTAGGGCCCGACAGTTAGGGTTGGCGCTGCACTTTGGTAGCTGTATCCATGAATAGCATCTGGCAAGATACAGTTATGGCAATTTCGTTTTAATATCTTTAACTCGGTAAGCACATAAATAATCCGATAGATCTAGCGACAAAGTCGCTAAAACGGCCACACCGTCCCTAACTGACCTAACAGGTATTACATTATCCTAAATTAAAGGTAAGTGTCTCTTAATGTTGTTAGTCTAATAGGCCTTTAACTCCTACCATTACTGATTATATATTACTAGATTGGAAAAATGCCTTTCTTAAATCTGCAGTGTTATTTCGTTTTATATATACCAGTTGTGCTATAAATTAATAACCAGTGTTTTTGTTGTATTCCAAGCATTTCAGAAGGAGGAATTTTCGGATAAAACATTTACAACCTAAATTATCGATCTCTTGAAATCTCGTCTATATATAGTTTATGGTCTTATTTTTATTCTTTTAATTGATCCTTATTTCGTAATCATTTTATTGTTTTCTTTAATAGTTAGAATAACGTAACGTAATAACGGGTTGTAACAAAATGTTATGTGATTGAGTGATACCTCATACCATATTATATAACGTTGAAAACCAGTACAAATATATAAAGTTAAAGTGTCCTTTAAAGTCTAGTTGGTAAGTATACTTAGATAAAAAAAGACTGTTAGTTCGGTATATTTTGAAAGTTTTTGTTCTTGTTGACTTGTTGACCAACTTTTCATGTGATTTAATTTAGAAAACGAAGATTTTATTAAAACGTGTGGTTATTTGTCAAAGAAACAAAATATTAGTTATTTGTTGTTTTGTATGTAATTAATTGGTGGTTAACACTAGTTTTAAAGTGCCATTTTGTTACATGATTAATGCCTAACCTGCCATTGATTACTTTTTAACCGAATTATAGGTCGCGCAATAAGTTACGATCGCTCGGCAAAAGTAGAATGGGTATGCGCAGTATTCAATTGTAAGTATGTACCTACCAATAAGTAAGGTCAGTTAGTAGTCACAAAACTAGTGTAAAGAATAAAGTGCCTAAAGCTCTGAGCGCAACTGTACATGCGCAGATTGCCCCCACTACTTTTTCCGAGCGATCCTAACTTATTGCGCGATCTGTACGAATAGTATTATAACAAACAAAACCTCTCTCACCATTGAGGTATATTTTTTAATGTTCACCTTTTCCAGTCACTGTATTTTTATCTATAAGTGTTAATTTCAAATGCATTTCGTTTTCGACTCTCGAGGAATGCCGATGTTTTAATTAAGAGTAAGAGAAGATAAAAATGGAGATGGATCCATTATAAGCTTAGCATATAATGCTTCATATTTAATATTTTTGGAAGTACTTTTTTTTAATAAATATCCTCATCGTCCTATAGTTTGATAACTATGCCGCTTTTGCTATAATTTGAGCAGCGCCTTACTAGCTCTTGTTAAATTTGTTTAATTGACAAGTTATCCAACTATAAAGGCTATGAGCTTCTTTCGTAAACTGTTTTATTATTTCAACTGCCGTTAGTTTTCAGATGATGTGTTCCTTATTCTGGCCATATATAAAGAAATAAGTAATTTAACAATTTTATAGCACACATCTGCAAAATAAATTACAACAAAAGTAGCACCAACAGAAAACAGGACACCAAATACAAGCCGAACAAATATATAGAAAGGCATATGCTACGTTTTCATAAAATTTGCAGAATATTAAAAAGTATGGATAAAATTCAGGACATCGATGATTTACCCAAGCCCATGGCTTTTTACGTAAAGTTAAGCCATACACATCACATTTATTAGAATTCCACGCTATGCAATCCGACTTTTTTATAATACTTACTGTCCTTTTTGTGCACTTTTGGCAGAATTTTACACATTTATTAACGGGTTTAACTCGAGGCTTACGAGTATTCTGTTTCGAGTTGGATTTTTTTCTACTGCTAATGGATTTTCGAGAACCGTCATTAATATTACTGCGATATTGATCATAGATTTTACGTGGGATAGCATATTTACGATAGCACTCTTTCGATTTCGCTAATGTACAGTTACACGGACGTCTTCCGAGTGTAAGAGGTGTAGGTGCTTTATGTTCTTCAGATTGTTTGTGGTGCTTGGATGAACTGTTGATCAAATTAGTTCCAATTTGCAAGGGGTTCCAAACTTTTTCAAATACAGGCTTGGTACAAAATTCGCATCGGGAATGTAGTGGTATTCGTTCATCAAATTTTACAAATTTATTTGATTTTTGCAAACTGGAATAGACGGGCAGGTTTCTAGATTTGCGGGCATTCTGATTTTTTACAGGATCACGCATAATATTTACCTCGACAGATTCAGCATCTTTCATATTGGCACACAAGCAATCCCTAACGTGCGGTTTGTGTTCGATTTGTCTTTCACGAGAAGTAGTCTGAACCTTCTGCATTGCCTGTACCGATTCGCGTGGGGTTTGAGTTCTCTGGTCTTGAAGATTGTGTCGATTTAATTCTTGTTCTTTTATCACATTTTGCGAATTCTTAATTAAGTTTTTTGGACAATTTTCACCATTTGAAAATTTGTTTTCATATTTCACTGCATTCACGTGTAGATCATTGACCTTTTTTTTAGAATATTTATCTCCTTTTTTGATAGCTTTCATAACCCATCCTCTAGTATCATCAAAGAAAAGTTGGTATTTGTTATCAGGATTTGGATATTTTATGTCTCCAGTTCGGTATGATGCAAAAGACTGAACATTTTTTCGCCTACCATTTTTTTTTTTAATTAAGGAGAACATAGCTTCATAGAGACGTAAAAGCTTTTTTATAGCGGTGGTAACATAACTATAAACAGAATGCCAAAAATCTTCATCTTTGTGACTAAATTCTGTTCTGCAGCTTTCGATGTCTTTAACCGTTTTCATTATTGCACGTGGTCTCGTTGGATATGATATGACCCAGAGTAGAGATATAATCAAAATGCATGGAAACCATATAATAACGGAAAGGCCAAAAAGGGTGAATCTTATAATTTTCGTTATAAAAGTAGTAGTAGGATATACAGGTATGGAAAGCCTAAAAGATTTGTTCTTTGGACATAGGATTAGTGACTTAGAATTCAGTTTTGACTGAGTTAAATTACAAGGTTTTGGAAGAATTGCATTATCCCCGCAGCATTTAGAATTGCCAAAAGAGGAAGAGGTGACGGTTATTAGCTTACTGCAGGCACACAGGTTTGGAGGGTTATCGGAAACAATAGTGCTGATTGCATTTGGAAAATCGATGACGTTATAAGTTCCGGCCAATTTATGGGCATGATGATGACAATGATTAGTTCTGTTAGCGTTAGCTTTGTTGAATTGTATCGCATGATCCGAGTAGAAGATATGTCGACATTGTTTATTGTCACACGAACTAACTTCAGTTTGAAGTTGCGTATTTTTGCGTTGAAGTTTAATTTGAGGTATATGTAATCTACAGCAAAATTTATTATTTCCATTTTTCTTTTTATCGTGTAAATCATAAGAAGATTTGGAATTGTAATAAATTGCATATTTTTTCATATCCTTAGGTCGTCTTGTTTTTGATTTCCAATTTCTAGACTTAAAAAGTATTTGTATGTTCTCTCTATCGGATTCTCTTTGAGGAATATTTCCTTTTCGCTTTTTTTTAAATTTTTGTTTTCGTTTATAATTGAGTTTTTCATTTCCATTGATACATATTGTTCTACTCGATAAAACATTTCGTTTACGGCACCAAAGTTGCTGAGGTACCTTATTTTTAGATAAATCTGAAAATATATTTTAGCAGTTTGTACGCTGACTGACAGATAAAAGTCCAAATATACCAACTACACACTACTTTTTTATACCGTAATTGGGTAGGCTGAATATTTTGCTGAAAGATTTATATACTGACGATGTCAGGGATTCCTTATTTTCAGATACTATGTGAATTTGGCATTTTTGTGGTGCCTTAATATTTTTTGAACTAAAATGTTTGTTAAATGATTCAGTATTCTTGTCGATTTCTTCAGAACTTCTCGAGCGATCTTTATCGTGAAATTTGATTACGTGTAACCCATGCATTATTATGTTGTTTGATATTGCATCTAGTATTCACTTTTGTGGTACAAAAACTATTTGTAAACCCTTAAGCATTACTTATTATAAAATATAAAGTGTATATAAATATGAAAAGTTATAGCAAAATATGGCATCAAAATGCCACTGTCATATTTGAAATTACGGCGTAGAAAATATACCATAGATAATTAAAATGTAGTTAATCATAATTGTTAGTAATCTGTGCCTAACATGCCGCACTAATCCTTATTGCTCTGTTCGCCGTTTTTCATCAGTATCGCAAAAAATGAGATAGTAATGTTCACCGAAACACTCAGAGCACAAACTTTATGCCGTAAGCTAAAGAATTCTAAAGTGGTTCCAGGATCTAATATTATTTTTACGTTGTCAAAAATAATTTATTACTCGATCATGCCAAACGTGCTTATTCTACATTAGGTGTCAATCTATTATTTTTTAGTCTACTGCATTTTGATTGTTCAACCAAAATCAAAAAAAGAGCGTATCAAAATTATTAGGCATTTATATTTCCACATCATCATTTCAGCGGTAAGACGTCCTCTGCTGGACATATGCTTCTCCTTGGACCTCCATGAAGAAATGTCAGAGGCCACCTCAATCCAGCGTCTTCCAGCAATCTTTATAACGTTGTCTGTCTACCTTGTAGGTGGACGTCCCACGTTGCGCTTGCCGGTCCGTGGTGTCCACTCTTACATTTTTCGGCCTCATCGGCCATCTGCTCTACGTGCGATGTGGCCTGCCCATTGCCACTACAGCTTGCTAATTAAATGTATATTTAATAAACAATATGTACAAAACAGTTTTTTATTTTGATAATATAAACAGTTCAAATAATATTTTCAAAGAAAAACATCGATTTTTTTTTAATGTTCTTTAGTTCCTTGTCTTTTGTGTAAAACTTAAGCGGTGATGATTTAAAAAGCAGAAATACGTAATAAAGAAACTATAAATAAGTAACCAAAGTGACATTTACTGATGCACATAATTTCATCCTGCAGTGTCAAGAGCACACCTAGCGTATTTGCATTTTTTATAGGGCGGCATCGCCGGGAATTATTAGAAAATCGTGTCTGCACTGAAGTAAATAATCAAATCACATACTTTTTATTGGGCGAACGCCGTGACTTCCCTTGTTTCGATCGCACTTGCACAAAGTCAGGGTTGTGGCGACCGTCAAGCGCATTCCTTGTGGAGAGAGAGAAGCAGGTTCGATGTGAGCCACCGCGCCGTTACAATCGCCCAACGACGTCCAAGCTGTCGGTCTATCATTTACCATTGTTACTTCAAGAATTGACAAATGAGGTAAATCTAGTATCAACCAATCTTACTATGAAGTCTTAATTTTCAAGTGAAAATGTCGGCGAGAATACCATTCGGCCATATGACGCCGTAATATGTTGTCGGTGATGGGGCTCTCAATTCATTGTAATGAATGTACATTGGTTAAGCGGGTTAAAATATAAATAAATGTTAAAAAGAGTTTCAAGAAGTGGCGTTTTAAATAAATAAATGTGTTGTAAGTATATTATACATACGGAACTATTGATCTTTTTCATGTTATAATTATATTATTATTTATATATTTTTTAGGTTCTACACACTAAGTTGTTTTTTAAGCGTGGCGCAGTGGCAGCATGCGCGGCAGTATACTCTTCCGTTTAAATAAGAAACACTATTTTAGTACATGGAGATTGCGAATTGCCCTCTGATGCTCCTATAGGTACGTACATTGGGTCTATCACTGTTAATTGTGTAGTGAACGATGTTTTGCCTACTTACTTCAAAGTCTGGCATCGGCATTTTTCTTTAGCTGTAAAGTTAATATTGTAAAATAATATTTTTAATTGGACTCTGCGCTATAATTTTATCATACCTTTGTTTGATGATAAAATAAATTTATGGTTTTTAATTTTGTTTTCTTTAAAAAGTTTGTTTCTACTGTACATGATACATTTTTTGTTTTTATTTTCAATAACTTAAACTTAATTTAACATAAACTATCAATATAGAGTTTTTGTTACTTCCCAACAACTTAAAAACCAACATCGCTACTTGTGGTCCGGACTACGGCGCATTTACAAAATATTAGTTCTATTATATTACTGTGCTCGCTTTATTCCCTAGAGGGCATTAAAGTAATCCCATAAGCCACTACACTATTTTTGTTTAAAAACAATACGAGTTTCTTGTAAGAACTTAAAAAATGTATTATAATTTCCAGGATTAACCACTTACGCTATTCACACATTTAGTAAACAATATTCTATTATAGTCATTTCTATATTGTAGCCTAATAATATTATATTATTTCGAATTTTTGTAGCCAGCCAAGTTGCAAAGTGTCTCCCGGTGAATTATTCATTGATGATACTTATTACTTAACTATCAAAACAACATGAACAAAAACAACATTTACAAATTGCTAAGCAAAGAAAAGCGGGCATCCAAACCAAAATTCCTAGAGAAAACAATAAGAAAACTTTACAATTATTCCACTGTTGTCTGGCGCTCAAATATTGTGGATAAAATTGGGGCCAACGGTGATATATCCACAACTGAGGCGTCCTTTGTAATGACATTAGATAGCAGTCCCGAGCAGAGGAGTTCCGTCGTCTGTAACATTTAGGACTACAAAATCGGGTTTGCGTGCAAGGAGACACCTTATTTATGGGTGTATGTTGAAAAAAAAATCGTCGTACATTTGCTAATAAGTCATATTTCTTAAGTTTTGCTATATTTTTATAATCTTTATCCATTTTTATAAGCTTATCAAAAAAGTTATGTACAAAACCAACCGATTTATGCTGATTCTTTTTAAAGTTATTTTCATACTTGCATTTTTCTATAGCTTTAGTAACTTTAAACAATTTCTTCTCAGCTTCTTTAAGTTTTAATGTCACACCTGATTTTTCTTTGAGCTCTAGTTGATTTAATTGTTTTCTTTTCTTTTGTAACTCGTTGTTTATGTGTATCAATTCATCTTCCTTTTGTTTAAAAACACCATCAATTGTACTGATTTTATTCAAGTAAACTTTTCTTAATTTTGATTTATTTGTACAACAATCATTACATGGGCAGAAATTATTCGGTGTTTTACTTTTCATTTTATTTAACATACTATGATACCACAACATTTATGCATTATTTTTTAAACAACGATGTGTTTGGTAAAATTAAAAATTATAGTTGAATCATGTTTTAAAAAATACTACCTACTTACTATTCATTTCTTAATAATTTTTATATTTATTTTACATTATTTATTTACTGTTGATATGGCGTGTTAAGTTCAAAACAAAATTTTTTGCATGTCAAATATACCTATTCCTTTTCTTATTTTTTTGGTTTCTGTGACTAGCGTCAATTTCGCCAGTGTCAGTCAATAATTAATGACATGTTTAAAATGTAAAAAGTATGATAATTATTTTTAAATAATAAAAAATACTTACATGAAAATTCATTTGAAAAATTACATTACACTACTTAAGTATTTCTATTTAATTTCTAAAAGCAGTATATAAAAGTAATTTTAGTTTGTACCTACTTAGGTAGGACTTCCTAATGGGAATGTTTAGATTGTTTTCAAATACATGCAAAAAATTATATATTTTGTATTAATCGAGTTATATCAAATGAATAATTTATATGTAAAAAATAACCTGCTTTCAACATGCTCTTATAAAAAATATATAATAGTATTTATTAAAAACTAGTGGACCCTGCAGACATCGCGTCCTGCCCGGTACGCAAACTACTGGGTCCAATTATCAATTTCTCTTCACTGCTTTGCTCCTATCGATATGTGATATGTAGCGCGATGAAAAGTATAAAACATTTGTTAAAATCCGTCGTTTTGTTTCTATAACGAATATATAGACAGACAGATAAAAAATTTACTCATTTTTTTGGGATTGTTCACTTATCACCCTCTGATAGTTATTTTGGAAATATTATTCATGTACAGAATTGACCTCTTTTTTATCGTATATCGGCCAACGGAGCAGATGGATCTCATATATGGTAAGAGATCACCGCCACCCACGGACGACCGCGACACAGTCTGCGCATTGGTTGTGTTTCCGGCTTTATACGCCACTTTTTAACCACCTCCGATATCCTCACTCACTCAGCGAAACACAGTAGAAGCACCGTTTCAAGTACATCTACTATTTCTCACTAAGTATTCTGTGAACCCATGGTATCACTTCGGACGAGCCGGCACAAACAATGCGTCCTTCGGCAGATGAAGAAAAATATATAGTAATTAATATTTTAACTTCATAGATACGAGTTACGACCTGTGAAGTTAGAATTTTGTATAAATATTTAATAGCTATTAGCTATAATAGCTATTAAATATCAAATTTATAACTCATTAGGTTGCCCAATTGAAAATGATAGTAGTTACTAAACTAATTGCCTTCAGCGCCCTAACTATTTTAATAATATAATAATAATAAATAAATACTTCCTCGTCATCTTAGCAAAAAAACAATTAAAATATAAATTATCTGTTACGTGACTTTTAGTAATTGCAAAGTGCCTACACTTTAGTCTGAATAAATCGAGCTACTGAAATTAACAGAATCTCTCACGAAATTTAAAACCAGCCGGTCCACGAATGCAAGTTCTTAGTTCATTGTAGAAACTAGAATGCCGTAAGACTTCGTCGCGTGCGCACGTAACGCGGGAGTGTGAAGTGATATTCATAATTTAAGTTTTCTGTGGATTACCAATAACAGGTTATTATTATTAAGATATTTTAAATTTTTGCTTAATTCAAGTCGGTTAATACATATAGTGTTCACAAATTAATAATTAGGATAAATATTGTAAAATCGCTCTTATTGAGAGTCCTTTGTGTGTATTCTTAAACGAAAAATGTTGATAAGATTGAAATCAAGTTTTTAATTTAACTATTTTTAAGATTACAGATTAAATAAGACAAAAAATAAATATTAAGAAAGGCTTTTTATTTAATATCTTGCAAATAATGTAAATCTGTATTAATTACTTAAACTGGACTGTCTGAAAGAAATATTTACTGTATCTTTAATATAGAAATAGATAATCATGATAATTATCCATCATCAGGTAATCAGTTTTATATAAGTAGTTACATAAAGAGCTGTAATGTAGTAGTAGCTTAGGAATCAATTAGGTATTACAATACTATCAGTGTTTTTATCATTCACCTTTTACTAAAGGTTTAAATTGTGCTCGAGCTACGTACACGTACACGTACGTGTGCGTGTACCTTATGTACGGAAATTATTTTAAAGAAAGTACAAAAATATCTAGTAATATATATGAGAATTTAGACTTTTTCAACAGATTATTTATGACGTAGCAATTCAAAACAGTATTATTTGAGAAAATAGTATTAAATTAAACAGGTAATGTATTTACTTCTTTATTTTTACAGATTATACAATGGTGATACAACAGTTGAAATTTTTTATTATTATGGTCACATTAGGTAAGATTTATACGTTTTACTTAGTCTTTATTAAACATTCATATCTAATGTTAAAAAATGTGTGTTGATAATTTAGAAAATCAAAATAAAGCTGCAGTCACATCACAATGCCATATTCTAAGGAACCTTTTCCGCCGTCTAATATGTGACAATTGTAAAATTTTACATATTGAAAAATTATTTAGATATCCTTATATGTATATAAGTTAATAGCAAGTAATATGTTTTTTATATATACATATAAAAAAGTAAATAAAAAAGTACATATCATCATCATCATTAATAAATTATGTGAAGTTTTATATTTTATTGTTTAAAGTATGCGTCAGCTTCTTAATTAATGTCTTACAAATCGATGTTTTTTTTGTGTTTTACCGTCGGAAAACTTGATGTAAAACGTGATTCATATAAGGTAATATGTGAGTTTAGTTTTTATGTAGTACAAAGAAATCGGCGTGCCATTAAAATGTAATTAATTTGCGATGATCACGACGGATGACGATGTACCGGGTTCTTTGTGCACCAATGACGCAAATTTACAGCATCGAATGAATACAAATGTTTGAAATATTGTCTTTCTTAGTGCAATTCTTAATACTAAAATTAGCTTTGCAACAACTATTGTAAAAAGAATAGAAGCCGTAAAATCTAACATTCACTATTTCTTAATGTGTATATATGTGTCACTGTATAGTTACTGCAAGATTAAAATATTTTTTCATTTAGTAAAACTAGAAGTCGGCATTTTGCAGTTTATATAAATTATAAAATTACTTTTCTTATCTTGATAGATTATGTAATCGATATTTACAAAATGTCTGTAGTATTCGTATTAGCATAATGATTCATTCTCAGTGAATGAAAATTAAGTACATAGTTATACTTACCTGAGCGTGACCTTTTGGACTTTAAGAGTCGTGACTAAGATAGGAGCCTGTTACTCAAGTCTTAAAGAAACTGCACAATGTTGGCATAGGTGGTATAGATCGGTTTGGTGTCTATAATATTGTAATCCCTTAACAGAAATATCTTTCCCTTGTAACACAAGTTATTCATCAATCCTATACCTACTTGGTAACTTAAGATTTAAAAGGTTGTTCAAGCGAGAATTCTTAGCACTTTCAATGTTCGATTATTTATATGCAGGGTTGAATACAATACTACTGGGTTTTATACTATAATTACCAAATAAATTCATATTTCTTTGGCATTTATAGTGTTTCTTAAGATAAGCCATAAGGCTCTTACGGTTTAACGCGGGCTGGTGGCGATTTGGGCTAAGCCAGTTTAGGTTTAGTTATTAAATCGTATAAGTAAGTAGTTGTTTTTAAGTTACTCGCATATTGACGGTCTATCATAAATTTATATTGAGCTGGTAGATCCGGCCGTCGTTGTCCTGTTCTATCAGAAATACACATATACTCTCCCTTGATTCCACTATACCAATTGACTTGACATTACTTTTCGTAGATACGGAAGAATGGACGCTACAAAATACGTTGCAGTATATGTAATATAAAAATAGTTGGTACTGCAACTTATTAATAAACCAAACATTAAGCACGACATCAAGACATATTGAAATGAACAAGCAGTTCATTGCATGAACGTGATGCGATAATTGTTATACCTAATAGATTTGATAAATTTTGTATATTTTTTCAAACCTAGCAACCCTAAGTTCTTATGTATAAAGCCCGGCTTCTATTTACAACTGCATAAAACTGGTTTTGCGTCGCCTCAGTGATTCTGTGCGTATCCAAGTCAGGAACTTTCCACATTGCAACTTGTGTGAGAGCTTTTTAAGTTTAATTAAATACAGCCAGATTCACAAATCTCGTTATCAGCATAACTTTTCAAACTCTTAAAATACCAAAACATGAATTTACCTCACCTTTATTTAGGTATTAGTTTTCGTATATTAGCAAGTCGTAAGCTTTAATCAGGAGAAAATCCAAAGAAATCATGTCTTTCTAGTAGTTTCGTTTACAATAAGTAAACAAGGATCTAGTCCATATTTACGATTGTTAAATAGCTATTCCTGATTCCCATAGGATTGCATTTTATTAACCAAGGCCCGTGTGTGAGTGAAAGTCGTAAAAGGTGATAGAATTTAATATTGTTAATCGATATATCATATAGCTACAATTAAAGTATTGTTTGCCAAAATATTAAAATTTTATTATTCAATAAAAAATACATATAGTTGTTATACTCCAAAGGAAAATACAAACAAGATGCCTCTAGAATCGTCAAGAAATATATACATACTATGAGATTTAAAATGGGAGAGCCATGCTGAAGCATATGCTGACGCACTTATTGGGCCGGCTCGTCACAGAACGTCATGGGCTCACAGAATACTCATTGTGAAACGGCACTTGTACTGTGTTTCGCAGAGAGATTGCGGATATCGGAGGCCCTTAAAAACATGCTGCTTAAGTGGCGTAAAAAGCCGGCAACACAATCAATGCGCGGACGATAGCGCGGTTGTTAATAGGCGGCGGTGTTCTCTTACCGTAATAGGAGACTCATCTGTTCCGTTGTCCACTATACTATAGAAAAAAATTAAGATCACGTCATTTTCTGGATGTGACGGCGCGTCATTCTCAATTAATTATTATTTAGCATTCAAAAATTTTGTACAGTTATAGTGTTCATAATATTGTATCTGAATTAACAAATTATGTCTTATTAGATACACTGTTTTAAAATGTTATTGAGGCATAGATACCTTAGTATTTTGACTACTCATATTAATAAGCTCATATTTCTTCATAAATAAACAAATCCGTTGAAGAGTTCATGTATTTCACGAATTGGTAATACTTTAAGCATTTATAATTTGCCAAATTGTTTGAAATAACAAACGTTGAGATATAAAATCTCTTTCTTATCTGATGGACATGAAGGTCAGTCGCTTGAAATGAAAATTATAAAAAAACAATTATTAATTTAACTTGTATAGAATGATGGTTGAAATATATCCAAGTTTTTATAATAAAACAATGGTTAGTTTAAGTGGTTAGTTTCGGAAGACCACCTACATAAAAAGCCAATCGCGAGATTGTATACCATATAGAACATTGTGCAGAAAAATATCACTGATAATCCAACCCTTCCTGCTATGTGCAACTAAAGCAGTTCAAAATGTTCAAAGATATATTGGATAATGTGTGGAAACGAATGTAGCCATGCTTCCGGCACAAGCAGGTGCAAACTGTGAGATGTTTTACTGCAAACGTGTTTTATATGAACACTGATTTCTTTAAAGTATCTATGAGTATTCTATTGCAGGTGTTAATTTCACCTGTTTAACGTTATCGCATGAAATCTATAAAAAAATAAATATTTGCAGGTAAATAAATATATAAACTCTAAAAATAAAGCTTATAATCAGCAAGATTTAAAAATAACAGTCTCTATTAATAAAAAAAATTACATCACATTAAAGAGGTTTTTATGAATTGGAATACCTAAGAAAAACTGAGCTTCTAAGAACTTAATACATAATATCATCAGTGTTAATTTTACATTTCCGGGTAACGTTTTGATTTATTAACAAGTATTTACCGTATGAGTCAGCTTCCGTACTATGTAAGGTATAGTTACTATGTAAGTGTGAAATTAAAATATTTACTTCATTATTTTAACGTTGATGTAACATAATTTACTATAAATTATTATATACGACAAAAGATTTTATTGATTGATCTTTTTAGCCAACAAAATGTACATTGTATGTAACTTTCTCTAATACATATTGTTATATTTTTAAAATATTTATAAATAGACTTGTTCCAATTAACCAATAGGTACATAATCTTAATGATAGAGTCTGGCGCGAGAACAGTTTTTATCAGTTATTCTGATGTAAGGCCAGCGCAGGCACCTAAGTAATCAAGTTATTTATTTGTTATTACTTTTAAGGTACTAACAATCAAAAAGCAAGATAAATATTACCCATTTCTTTTTTAAATTTTTTTTTATATTTAAATTAAAGTTAGGAAATCTAAGGAGCGCAGACAAAATAAAAATACAGCAAAAAAGGCGCAAATCACGACCAATGACACTATAAATCAAGAATCTTGGTCGATTCACTTTCACTCCATTATGAGGTTATAGTCTGTAGAAGCACTGACTCACGCGAGATCTCGATGTACTAATCGTAAATATTATATTAAGATTAACGCGTGTCCCGATTTCTTTTACCGTTAAATTCATATTACTCCTGTCTCTTTGACCCACTACTTAATTTGTCGGCTGACACTAAAAAAACTTTAAATATTTACTTTAGGATAAACTAATAGACAGCTTCGAAGTAACTAAAATGTTATTTTATCTATTTGGAATGAATATTCAGATAACGGTTCGGAGGCAACTCGACGCTTGTCGAATTTTAGAAGCCGGCATTAGATAACTTAACTCTCATCTTGTGACGTTGTACCTACGTAAAGAGTATTTTATGGTTTACAAAGGTGTTAAAATGTTAGAAATTGGATAGACAACAGAATTCGATTTGTAATATATATTAAGCTTTAATGTCACTTAGGTATGTACTAACCAATAAACGCCCACGACTGTTTACATTACTTGTTTCGAAATAGGCTACATAAATTGTCATTTTGTACATTTTAGAGTCTCGTAAGCATATATTAGTCCCAAGTCAAAGAAGTTTGAGACTGATTGTGGAATTGGAAATTTATTGTATTTATATGTAGCGCGATGGTGGTTACCACAATTTTCACCGACTGTTAACATTGGTTTTAGTTGTCAAGACATGCAAAAGTCAAAACTCCACTCAGGATTCTCCACTAAGTCTGATGAAAGAGGTAGAAGATAATAGTCGTTACAAAACATTGGAAGCAAATGCCACATTGTTAAAACTCCTTGTTGATAATAAGGGTGGTGTGAGCAAGTATGTATACAGATTATTAATAAATATAAGTTATTTGTCCTATAATTTGACTCACATCTAACAATAAAATATATAAATTAATTGGTCAAATTGAAGACTGCCAATTCATAAATTTTTATGGTATAGTGGACAACGGAGCAGGTAGATGGGTTTTCTATATGGTAAGAGACCACCTTCGCCCATGGACCACCGCGCCATAGCCCGCGCAGTGGTTGTGTTGCCGGCCACTAAAACGGCATTTTAGGGTCTATGATATCCTCACTTACTCAGTAAAACACAGAAGAAGCACCGTTTTAAGTACAACTACCGTTTAACGCTAAGTATTATTATTATTAATAATGTATTCTATGTAATTTATAATTGATTGCTTAGATCCGAAGTATTTGACATGTTACACTCAAGAGACGAAGTTGTGGACCATATAGACTTGCCAACCTTTCCCGAGGACGCCGAACAAGGCCGTGTTGATATCCCTATTGTGCCCGATTTACAGGCTGAGTTTTTACAAGGTAAACTTGAAAGTTGATACCTATGCGTAATATTTAAAAATATATTTCTTAAGAACCTTATTTATAATTTACATTAATGATACTACATTAACTTTTTTGATACATTTTTTTGACGGAACCTAAAACTTTTAAAAGTGGTAAATACTTTGTTTGAATAGAAAATAAGTAGATTTTTTAATTTAGTTATTTATTGTATATTATTTTGATAAAGAACTTTCAAGCCCAATATAGCTACTAATTCATTTCGACATAAAATTATTAAATAGGTAAATTATTTGGTTCTCATAATAAGTATTCTAAAATGTCTTTTAGAACCAAAAAAATTTTATAGAAATAATGTCTTATTTCTATAAAATTTTAAATAAAAGTTACTTTCTAGTTTTTCTTATGACTCACAAAGTAGTTTCCAATGTGACAAGATCTGTAAATAAGTTACTTACACAATGACTCTTTTAAGTATCTCTATTGACATCTTATCGTTCATTAGCCGACTTGCGATTTATCGAATGTTTATATAAAAAAAAACTTAATTTATCTTAAATAACTAAATCTAGAAGATCACAAATATTCTCGAAAATTATTCTGTCTTTTATATTTTCCTCGTTAGTAATAATTTCATTTAATATAATTAATGTTTCAGCTGGTGACACATTACAAAAAGACTCTCAGGAGTTAAATTATTCGTCAGAACCTGTTGGAACAGCCGCTGGTATCATGGTACTGGTTACACTTACCATGGTGTGTCTCGCTTATACCGCACTCATTGTCTGGAGACGGATATACTTGTAAGTACTTTGAGGTATTCATGCGAACATTATTATGTAATAGGTTGCTACCATGAGATTATCCGTTCCCTTCAGTTTCTTACAAGTAAATCTTATAATTTTTAATATAACCAACCTTGGTAATTGTTTATTCCTAAAAAGAAAGATATTCATCAGATATATTTGTACTTCAATAGGTACATCACTTTGTTTAATGTAATAAAAATTTTACTTATGACTTCGAGTAACGGAGATATGCTCCTACATACGTAATTCCTAACACACCATTTCCAAGTGCAAATAGCTAATATGTATAGGTACTTCATACAGATATTGTTAACTTTTTGCCATAAATCTGTAAACAACTGTACGCAATAAGAACATAAAGTCATAAATTACGATTAACCAATTAAAAACTTTGCCATCAAACGATAGAATATATTCAATTATTTAAAATATAAATTGTTTAGTGTATATATTATATAAAACATCCTCGTAACTCAACAAAAAACCAGCATTTTCTCAGCATGAAGCCAGCGTAACCCGATCTTGCGTACGAGTGCGTAGGAAGCGGTCAAGAGAGATTGAGACGTCCCGTGAACTCATAATTCTCTAACTTTACTTTGTGAACGGTTTATTTTAGCAGCATCTGTAAATACTTATTTATCAATTACTTTAGTTTTTTAAAAAATAGTGTAATTTTCTCTGAACTAAAAATTTTTACAGCTTTTTATCCTAATTTATTTTTAGTCTATAGCGGACAACGGAACAGGTAAGTCTCCTATATGGTAAGATAACACCTCCGTCCATAAACCTCCGCGCCACAGTCCACGCATTAGTGATGGTATGTTGGTTGTCACTCACTATACGAGACACTATGGTATTGCTTCGGATGAGCCGGTCCAATTAGTGCTTATGCTTGCAGCATATGCTTTAGCATGGCTCCCTCGGGTGCGACAGTATTCGGACACTCGCCCGGCCACTATGAAGCCCTTCCAGAGACCGAATAATTTATGAATTAAATTATAATTGTCCCGACCGGGATACGAACCCTATACCTCTCGCTACATGGACAATAGATTTTTAGGCACATATCAACATGGTTATATTGTTGCAGAAAGAGAAACGGTCTTAAGCACGAGTTACTGAGAAATGAAGAAGTAATTGCCGAAACTCGAATAGAGGTGTGTAAATAGATACAATCCATATTTAACGCTACTAACATTATATGTAATTTGAGTTGAGACAGTTAATATTCAATAATAATAATTTGATTTACCTATGATGGAAAATAGTAGGCATGTTTTTTTTATACTACCCATCTATTATCTATCTTCTTCTTGTTAGACCTGTTCCCATTTACGTGGGGTCGACCTTCCTAGTCCGCATTCTCCATTCAGCACTATTTTGTCTATTTCGAGATGAGCTTGTTTTAGGTCTTTTTCAACCGTCGTCAACCAAGTGGCGGGCGGTCTACCACGTGAGCGTTTGTTGCTTGGCAACCACAATATACCCATCTATTATCTATGTAGGCTTTTAAATATGAAATTGACATTTTAACCTACCGGCCACTATCATTTAAAATTAAACCTGCATGATGTGAATTATATTTTGATAATTAAAAGATATAATATAACATTCTATTGTTTAAACCATCGAATTGAACTTAAAAATGGACAGATCATAAATTTAGTTTAGCAGAAAATAATAATGCTATATTCAGAGACAATACAGCTAAAACGCGCTTGCGTTTCTTTGCAACCGCTTCTGTATTTATGTATTGGAGCTACAAATTAAAGAATTAATCTCGAGAAACAAGACCCGCTAATAAGATAACGACTACTCAGAATTGATGGCAGAAGCCGATCTGTAGGTTCTAACTATCAAGGAATTAGCAGCATGCTTTGACGTTAGTTTACCCACAAAATTGATCCATTTAGTAAAATAAAACACACTGAAACGTCCACTGTGCAGAACTTCGATCCTCGATGATCAACGTTGCAAAACAAAACAAGCCTTTGTCGTCAATCTATTTTCATTGATAATTGGTCTGGTGTATGGTGTATAATTGGTGGTATGGTTCCAGTAAACAATTTATTCAAATGTTTAGTTTGATATTTATAATGGGAACTCTACAGTCAGTATAAAATCCTGTTAAAATGATTTCGTTTATAAACTAGAAATATAATTATGACTAACATTTTTTGTTGCAGCTGTAAAAACGAGACCGTTAGATTCAGATCAGCCGAGTCTTACCAGCAAACTGGAGTCGATAGTCAAGACTGATTCAATACCGTATTTTCATCATTCAATTTATTTGATATTGGTAGGGCACTTCGATTGATGGTGTTTTATATGGTTATTAACGAAATAGGTATAGAGTAGTAAATATTTACTTTGTACATCAGTTCTAATTTATAGTAAATTAATAAGGCCATGATATATAGATTATATATAGATTAGGTTTAGTATTTCTAAATTTTTATAAAGGTTCGATATTTACGTAATATTTAAATTTATTTCTTAACAATAAAAATTACGTGCCATAGAGAAAGGAGTGTGAAGTCAGATATTCATTTAGTAACTCTATTCTGCCTGTGATTTGATTATTTAATTCGAAATAAAATAAAGTGATACAAGCAATAAATTTTTTATTTTCATAGAACTGGTAACAGCAAAATACTGTTGGAATAAGTAACAATAAATATTAAAAACTGATTAAATCATAATAAATTCATGGTTTCACTTATATAATTATTAGTAATTGGATACAAAACCACAAACATACCTATTCTCTTGTAAAAATAAATATATAGGTAAGATAGGTACATTTATACAAATAATACTATCAGTGTGTATAAATATTAATGTTTGTACTTATAATACTAAAATAGCAATTAAATGCTCAAAATGCTTATTGAAAAAAATCTTTCAGTATGTTTATGGCTCTGAGACAATACACTAATTATCACAAATTTCTAAAACTTGTTTATTAATTTATTCTTGCTTGTGTCTAACAACAACCGGACCTACATTATCACATGTTTCCGTGTTATGGAGGCCGTGTGCTCCATCGCAGTAAGGCCACTGTAATAATATAATATCATTAGTAAAAATTCAAACAGGTATTACATGTAATATAGCATGCTGTGTTTATTGATGTTATTTTTAATTTTAAAATATAAAGGTAAATTTTGAACTAGGAGAACTTGATGTCAAAAAAGATATAAGTGGGTATAGTAGCTAGTTTCAATTGAGTTGTATATGCTAAACAAAATACTTCCTAGGATAATCTATATACAAAACAGTTAATTGAAAGTGACTGTACACAAAACACATACAATGATCTTTATTCTTGACTTTTAAGAAATTTAAAAACATAATTGAATATATATTTCTAGATATATTTTCAACTATAATAAATAACAGATCTTTCTGACTTGTTAAATAAATGTGGTTTTCCGACCTGATTGAAGTTACATATTTTAGCCTTTGAATGTTTTTTAATATCTGTATACATCGCTTTTTCTTTAAAATATGCTAAGCTTTAAGAAATTTGAAACTCACATTTTTACTTTTCCAGCATCTACACAAGGAAGCTTTTTCTGTAATATCTTCTATATCAATAAAATCAACAACTTTTTTCAAATCCTTTCTGATCATATGGTTAATTTGCCCAGCTTCTCTAGCTTTTTTCACTGTTTGATAGGAAACATAGGAGATTCCACCAATAGCTAATGTTGGTGGCACCAAAGCTAACCAATCACGGACTGTAAACAAAAAAGATTAGACAAATGACATTACAGCAATATTCTCAGTACATAATGTCATATGTTGTGTGTTTTAACAAGACTGCACAAATTTAAATTAATTAAATTGTAAGCTTTTTCTATATTATAAAATTTACTGTAAATCCAATTAAAAATAACAACATAAAAAAGAGTACAATTTTATGTTAAAGGGCTATGGTGTTTTACGCAAGGTATATGGACATTAGATACAATAATTATTACTTTTTATATTTATTTAATTAATAATACAATAATTTGATTAAATATATAAAAGTACAAAACCTCATAAAATCTGTAATGCTGTATATTTAAAATACTGCTGCTTATAATATCAGCATAACCATGTTCTTTTTTTTGCTTAAAGATACCATTTATCAAGATATTTGGCAATGCTTCTCTTAAATGATAAAATTAAACTTTAGAAAATAAATGTAAATGTTGGCCAATTAATATAATGTAACTATACAGATAACTACTTATTTTTTAGGCTTATATTGCTACTTCTAAGATATAATTGTTAAAATTGAATAAATAATTGGTATCTAAGTATGTCAACAACCTTGACATCTTACAAAGCATGCACGTTATTTTTTGCTCTTGATTGAACATTCTTTAATCATAAGACTTAATGGCAATTTCATTATTCTGAACACTCTTATAGTAAAAGAAAAGATAAAACTCACAGCTTAAACGAAACCATCCTCCAAAAGAGTCCGGGATCGGTAGTCCTGCTAGATAATTAGGAATGGTAACTTTCACCGCATTAGAAAAGAAATACATGTTGAAAGAAATTTACTTAAGACTTTAGAATATTACGTGTTACACAACAATTTTTTGGAAAGCTGCAGAGATATTAAATTGTTACAGATTATGACCTACTAGGAAGGTCAGTTAAAAAATGTAGTATAAATGCACTAAGCTCGATGCAGTATGAGTTGTCACTGTAAGCGTAAGGCGTTAGCTCTTTACCCTAGTCTGTAAGCGTGGTGTAAATTGTAATTTGAACAATTTTCATACGAATTGTCCATTATCAATGTGTCAAACATTTTAATAACCGTTATTATAATACTGTAGTACAACATTTGTATCATTTATCATAAAGATATATATTGCTATTTATCTATGCACATAAAATTTATTTCTTGCAATATAATTGTCCACCCTAAATTTTATTTGTAATATACACATAATAAACAATATAATATTTTCCGTGTGGTTTCCGGATCAGAATAGTACCACTCCCAGTCTTCCTAATGGGATGTCATAAGAGGCGACTTAAGGACACTTCACCGGAGGGTAGGCAGCAGCGCCCGTTCGAGTACAGCAGATGTTCTGCGATCACCACCCGCCTGCCAAGGCAAAATAACCCCCCATGGATTTTGGGGAGGCCTATGTGCAGCAGTGGACTTGACAGGCTGATGATGATGATGAAGATGAAACTATATTATTTTAGTATAAACTAAATATTTGTGTAAAACAAAATTTTGAAAATGTTTACTTTAATGTACAAAAATAGGATTTGATATTCCATTAAATTGTATTATAATACTCTGTGTCATCTCAATTATTCTTCTTTTAATATTCCTATTAAGGAAGTCATTTATTGGGTTAAAAAATAAGAGGTATTTAATGTATTGGAATTATTTAAGAATCAATATATCAACTTGAAAAATTGAAGTTTCATATTGTTTTTTAAGTACATAATATAAACCCATGTTGAACTCATAACTTTCTGAATATATGTAAGCCTTATACTGGTTATGGAGTAAGTGCTCTAATGGATGTGTTTGTTTATTTCGAGAGTTACACTGATTTATCTAAACATAATATAATGTAGTGGGCAATAATACAAGAAGATTAATCCAAGGTCCAGTTATTATCAATTAACATTTTAATGCTTGCCATTTAATTTTGCTACTATTTAGTAGGTATCTGTTTCTTTCCTTTGTACTGTCATTTTCATAAGCTGTTGCTTTTTATTGACATTTTGACGTTTTATCTTGGTTGGGTGTGCTTGCATCATGTATGTCGATTGTCGCTACTCGTATGATTCCTCCTAATATTCATTTTTAATCATTGCCTTATGGCTGAATATTTATTATTAGTTTTTTTTAAGCTGTAGCGTTGCTTTTTAACGCGTATTGTGGTAACAGTGTTCAATGAGAACTGATGATCTTCAAATAATTATATCCAATGCATCTTTGCAATGAATATGGCTGAGGAAAGACTTGTAGTTCTAAACCGAAGTGACAACTTAGGTTTCGGATTTTCTTTGCTAAGTGAAGCCGGTTCACCTCACATAATTTATAAAATCGAAGAAAATTCTCCTGCAGGTCGCAGTGGCGAGGTAAGATCTGCACTAAATATTATTTAAATTAAGCGATTTTTTAGTTTTTATTAGGCTTTGTTAAACTACATAGACATTGTTGATCTTTTATTGTACATATATAATTTTAAAGTCAACAAACAATTTATTACAATTAGTTATTTATTGGTATTACTACTAATAGTGCATCCTATAATTAATAATCTTAGTATATTTAATCAAAATTATTGATTACCATCAAATATACAAAATAAGTCTTATTTAATTTTATTTCTAAGATCAATATATTTGTAAATATAATTATCACCACATGAAAATAAATATGGGTTTAACAATATAATGAAATCCCAAACATTTGATACAATACAAACAAGAAAAGCTTGGATAAATAAATATATATTTTAGTATGTATTAAGTATACGTCTTAAAATCCTCAGTCATCACTGTGTTTTCTAAGTAGAATTAACTGTATGATATTAAAATTCATTTCACAAAATCAAATATAAAAATGAAATTTTTTATAATGCTAAATGTTACAAACAAATACCCATTTTTCAAAATTACATTTTGTCCACAGATTTATATAGATTAGGTATATATATAAACTACAGTAGGCAATTTAAAGAAAACAGTAAATACATTTTAAATTTAATAATAATAATTTAAATAATATCTCATAGATAGTGTGTATTTCTGTAGTAAAAATTGCTATAATTTATTGTTAGCTAATATTTTATCTTATATTTAGTCACAAAATTATTATATTGAGTCATTTTAAATTTAGAATTGTATTTGATGTCATCATTTTTATTATATGAGTCAAAACAAATGCAATATATCTCAACACAAAACTTACTACATAATAAAAAGAAGAATCATAAATACATATTACATTGTATTAATAAATTATAAAAATCCAAATTATGTTTGCAAATTAGCTAATATTATGTTAGGTATAAATTGCAAGTTTTCTGTATACAATAATCTCAATTGCAATCATGTTATGGATACAGTAATAAAGACCCATTTTAGTTGTTGTTAACCATGAAATGATATATGTGAATGTAATTTGAGTTTATTTATTTTAATATTATTGTATATATAAACCATTAATAATTTAACCTAACCTATTTAAATTGATTAATTTCTCCTTAAAGATCTTCTATTTAAGGAATCATAATAAGAAGCAAGTAGTGCTCTTTTATTGAACATTGTTTGAATGTGGTGTGAATTTCTGAAATTCTGACATTTCTGATATTTACAACCAATTATGTAAAATACAAGGATTAGAAAGGATTGCCTAAGATGTGATATTAAGAAATTATACATTGTTTGTAATGTAAATGATATTTCTAGTAGCTAAATGCTGTACTGATAGTGAACCTTAGTTACTGTACATTTATTGTTGAAAACTACAACTAATTAATTAAAAATTATATAGAAATTATTCAAAACTAAATTCTTAGTTAGTATTTAAAGTATTTATTTTAAAAAAATTGAGCAGGGTTTTAATTTTATTATTAGTTATTAATGTACCTAATTCACTCAGAACGTGACTGAGGCGTCAGATGCACTAAAACGCGCACGTCACCCGAGATAGGCTTAAATTTGTCCAATTATCATTAATAAATGGACTAACTAAGAAATATGTCAATCATCCTTTTGATTATCAACTAACTCAAAATTATTTTATACAAATACTAACTTATACAGTATGGATCTTATTTTGCTTAAACTAACAACTTCTTTATTGATCTCACGAAATTTAAAAACTTAGACTTTAACTTAATACAGTATAGTTGAAAAAAAAATTGAAAAATAATACATTTAAACCACTAAGTACTAGCGTTTTCAGTAGTAGTTAGACGTCATCCAATCTATCTGTCTGTGTTTGAAGTATCCGCTGAGCAAGCTACGTTGAACGTAGTTAATAAGCAACTGGGATATATTTATTTGTTGACACAACGTGACATCAATTTAATGTCCAGAAAAGGGCAGCATATTTTAATACTCCATATGAATACCAATTTTTTTAAACTAAATTAATTACCATGTAACTTTCTTATATTAATGAAATAGTTACTTTAACAGTTTTCTTAATCATGAATGTGGAAACCGCACTTCAGGTAATTCCGTCTATTACCTACACCGGCATAATTCGAATAACATAATATTCCGGCTAAATTCCGTCCTGCTCCTATAAAAATCTTCCGGGCCTCATCAAAGTTACGCAATTTTATCTAATATGTACTTGGATTTTTTTATAGTATTGCGGACAACGGAGCAGGTGGGTCTCCTATATGGTAAGACAACACCGCCGCCCATGGACAACCGCGCCACAGTGCGTGCATTGGTTGTGTTGCCAGTTTTTTACGCCAATTAAGCGGCATTTTTAAGGGCCTCCGATATCCTCACTCACTCAACGAAACACAGTAGACCTGTACCGATTCACGTTGAGTATTCTGTGAGCCCGTGGTATCACTTCGGGCGAGCCGTCCCAATTAGTGCGTCCACATATGCTTCAGCATGGCCTTTAGAGGACATTCTGTATTTTAAAAGTTTTAAATTGATTTGCTTTTTGCACCACTGTTTGACTTAAATACGAGATACATAACAGTTTCCGTATTTGTTAAAGCTGTAGGCTTGTTATCCGTAACCGCTAGTGACAGTGAAACTTCGTCTGGCTACTTGAATTTCCTGATAAAGCCAAGCCGATAGAAAGGCTACGCCAGTTGAAAACAAAAAACTAACCGAACCTGTAACGTCTTATCAGTAGGTGCTAGAAGCGGCAATCGTTTTCGATTTTACAATAACTCATTAGTGGCGTCAATCATGCAAGCAATGTACCCACACGTTTTGTAATATAATTAACAAGCTTTTATCATATTATATTAAAAGTGTATTTCACAGATGGGCCATAATATCTCGAATAGTAAGTATTATTTTATCTATTCATTTGTTTTACCGCGATGATTTTCTATTTTTTTTTCTTATTGACCAATAATCAAATTACTCCTACTCCGCACAGCGAGTTAGGCATTTAAAAAAAATGCGGAATCTCTTCGTAACAGTTTTGGAACAGAAGTCTATATGTAATTTGATTTAGTATTAAAAATTTAAAATACAAATAAATATACGATTTGTAACCTCCATGCACTACTGGCAATGTGAACTTCACTGCAATCATTCAAATTCGTGAACACTGTTCAAGTACAAAATAGAGATGAGAAATAGATTTGTTTGTAACTAGATATTGCAAGCAAATTGATATGTTTCGGTTAGTTCTATGTATTACGAATGTATAACCGCGTAATATCATCATTGCAGTTGTTACGATTCATTTTGTCTTGATCATGTTGGATTTTTTTTATAAAGTTTTAAGTGTGGGTATCGCCACATCGGGATTTGTGAGTGCAATTAATAAATGATTATGTTATGTATTTTGATTCGCCCAATAGCAATATCGCAACTGAAACTAATTAAAAGTTATGTTAGAATTTAACATACCAAATCTAAAAAGTTTAAAACCGCTAAGATTAGTTCGTCGAATATTCATCTAGATTTATTCCTCTTTCACAGGAGAAACAACATTTATGAGCTGATAAGCGTTATGTGAACTAAAACAAAGAAACGTCTGTCTTATCTAAATTATTTTTTTGTATAAATGTAATTATTGTTTTGAAGCTAATGCAACAATGACAGATAATAATTATTTATATCGCAAGGCTAAACATATCTAAATATGAATGATTTGATGAATTTTAAATGCATAAACAATAGTAGGGCGTTGGTAATAATATAAAGAGCTTTTGTTGACCACTCCTCGCACGATTTTGATCTTATAAAATATTCACTATCCATACGCTCTCATACTTGGCTCAAACGGACATCACCATTCCGTAGACTAAGGAAAGGTCAAGTTGACTTTTGGTACTCGTAGGATTTAAAAATCGTAATTTATAATGATTATAGAAAAAGTTTAAAAGTAAAGTGGTATGTGAAATATATCACATTTCTGTGTCTGTTTTACCCGTGGGAGAGCCATGGTGAAGCATGATACCACGGGATCACAGAATGGTCAACGTGAAACGGTACTTGTACTGTGTTTCGCTGAGTGAGTGAGGATATCGATGCTCTTTAAAATGCCGCGTAAGTGGCGTAAAAAGACGGTAACACAACCAATGCACGGAATGTGGCGCGGTTGTCCATGGGTGTCGGTGTTCTCTTACCATATAGGAGAACCATCTGCTCCGTTGTCTGCTATTCTTAAAAAATAAAGAACGAACACTACGTATTTCGACATGCTTTTGAACAATTTGTAAGATTTAACCAATTAAATTTTTTAGGTGGTTGAGTAAAAATCCCTAGCTTCCTGTCATACTCCTCGATAGATTGTTATTCGCCTTGATATGTAGGTGTCATTTTTTTACTCTCTAGCTTATAATCGTCGCCCCGCTCAATATATCGATAAACCCGTCGTGTGCAAAGCGGAAATCAAATTTACTACTTGATGGTTTCCTCTAGTCTATTCCTGTAGGAAGTTGGATTTTAATGAGGTAACTACAGGTATGTTTATAGGATAAATATTATTCAGCTTAAAATAACATATGTTGTAATATAATACAAAATACACATAACGGCCTATTTTATTTTATTTAGCTTAAGTTTTACTTGATTTCAAAAGGCATTTCAATTTGTATTTCAACACAATGTACAGAGATTTGGTTTTATTCATTTCATTATCTTGTTGTAGTAATAAAGACATCGCGTTGCACTTAACTAATTACAAATTAGTTAACGACTACTAATTAATATACATTTGTAATTAAACAATTAAAAAATGTACGTATGTTGATACAATTTAAGAATCTGGCAACAGCTCCGCCAGACTTTATCTAAATTTGTTTAATTAGTGTCACATTAAAATTTAAAAGTGGTAAAGTGGTGTAAAAATGGTTCGAAGTCTAAAATGTGCTTCTGTACGAAATGTCGATCAGTTGTGAGGCGCGAGAGTCAATGACATCTAGCATGTGTATTTCTCGCCGCTGCACTGCTCTAGCTATTTACCTGCGCAAAAGCCTTTTAACAATGCAATAAAATAATCGTTGCGAACGAATAACGGCCAAGACGTATATATTGGTCCCTTAAGCGCCTGATTTAATTAAAAACTGCCCCTCCAGCAAAAGCAATACTACGGCTTCAAATCTAATACATACTCCATGCGCTTTGGATTTGATAACATTCTTTACCCTGTGGTTTTTATTTTTCACTATGTTGGGACTTGAAGCTCTTACTATGTAAGAAAATTATTTATTAAATGATAACGTGACAACCAAAACTTGTTTATTCATGTCTTTTTAATTTCTATAATATCAAAGTTTTGGGTAGCATTTTTGAGTCTGCAATAAACACAATTAGTCGAATAGTAAACTTTTATTTTCAATGTATGTGTGCGTAGTGAATAAAATATAAATGCCTGATGCCTGAAAGCGTAGGCAAGGCTCGAAACTGTGGGCGTCGAAGAGTGTTTGATGTTTAGGATTTACGATTATTCGCTGAGACGTACGAGTCGATACTAATTGTGCGTTAACCTACATATATCAGTCAACCTTAGTCACATAGAGACCTCCTGCGCAAGCTTAATGTTGGCAATGATTCTTTCCAATTACATTAGTGGCCTGTATGTTACTTTATTAAAGGACAAATGTCGAGCGGGTATTTTTTATGGTATAGCGGAAAACGTTGCAGGTGGCTTTTATATGGTAAGAGAACACCGCCTCCGCCAGTTAAGCGGCATTTTTAATGACCTCCGATATCCTTACTTAGCGAAACACAGTGGAAGCACCGTTTCAAGTACAACTACCATTTCATGCTGAGTATTGAAATGTATAGCCCAATGGTCGGGTAATCGAAATATTCATACAATTTAGACCAACATGTTGTGATACGTGTGACTTTCCAAAGGTCGCATTGAAGAACCTAAATGACACTTAAAATTAGATCCTTTTCTACACTTTCTACTTTTGCCTTTTCTACAAAGATACCTTTGATATTTAGTATTATACGCTACAACATCTACGTAACTTTATTCATACAGCGTTTACACGTTTTCCTCGGACCAATTCGCGGTTACGATCCACTGCACTTCTTCATTTGATCACCATATGAATGCCGTTTAAGTGGCGTAAAAAGCCGGCAACACAACCAATGTGCGGTCTGTGTCGCGGTTGTCCATGAGCGCCGGTGTTTTCTTAATATGAATATAGAAGAATATAGGAGACCCACCTGCTCCGCTGTCCGCTATACTATAAAAAAACACATTTATCGAATATCCAATTACAATTCATATTTGTAATGATTTACACTTTAAATAAAACATTTTTCTCGAAAAACTATTTAAATTTTTATCTTATTATCTCCGGATAATGCTCCGGCATGCATGCGTTTCATCTTAACATATATAAACGATATCCTTGAATTGATATACACTTATTTGAATATATAAATATATAGAAAATATAGAAGATAAGAAGAAGTAGAAAATATAGTAACTTTTGTTAAATTAAAATGTCTGGTGTATTTTCAGCGTTATTAATTCATAAATCCACAGAGATTCATATTCCATAATTCTCATATAATACTATATAATACACATCTTGTATTCACTGATAGGTACATTCATTTGCATAGCTGCTGAGAATTTTGAAACTTGTATGCATAATTACTACAGCTGTGATGATGATACAGTCTAAGCTTAAGTATCCTACAACCAACGTTGGATTATTTTATTAAATGTCAAATAATGTTTCTTAATTTCTGGAGGTTTAATTGTTATAACAAATCCTTTGAATTGTTGTGTACCTTTTTGTCAACGCTTGGCTTGATTTATTATAATCCCGTATTTGAATAATTATGTAATTTTTCATAAATTAATCGATTAAATAAATTATTGATTATTTCCAAGTCATTCTATTGATGCTCTTGTTGGAGTATTTTGAAAAAAAAAGGTTTACAACGAAAATATTTGTCTTTGTAAAATGTCTCTCTCTAGAATCTAGTTTATTTCAAGAGGCACATTATGGTTTATACTTTATAAGTTTCTTAAGATTTATAATGAGATTCGTATCAATACAAGTGTGAATTATTTTATAACAAAAAGAGAATCAATTGTTTATCATGAAATTACATAATATTACTCTATTAATTTAAATGCCTACTACCTTATTATGATAGTCCGTAAAGCATATTAGTTTAGTGTGGGTATGTGCATTCTAAAATTGTCTGTTATATTATTAGATTATCCCTACTAAAACATATATGTATTATTCATAGTATGAGAAACGCGAGTAAGAAAGTAAATTTGTCTGTAACCAAAATCTCCCTTTCTATCTTAAATAATTATTATACTCGCAACTGTCCAATTGTATTGCATCAAGCAAGTAAACTTTTGTGAATTGACACTTTGAATAACATCACACAAGGGCTTGATGATATCGTTAATGGAATTAGGTACCCTCGGTACATAAATTAGGAAGTGACATCGGCGCTCGTCAAAGCCACGGTCACGGCCACCGATCGACGCCCAGCCTAGCTAATACCGATTTCCTGCGCCTTTTCTTACGCCATTCGAATTAACTGATGGCTCAATCGAGTTTCGCACAAGCGCTGCCCTATATTTTTAGAGTTTTGACTATACATTTTTTTATAGTATAGCGGACAACGGAGCAGGTGGGTCTCATACATGGTAAGGAACACCACCGCCCATGACCAAACGCGCACAATCCGCGCAGCGTTTGTGTTGCCGGGTTTTTCACGCCGCTTAAGCGAAACACAGTACAAGTACCGTTTCACGCTGAGTATTCTGTGAGCCCGTGCGATCACTTCGGACAAGCCGGCCCAATTAGTGCGTCAGCATATCCTTCAGCATGGCTCTCCCACGGATACATATTACTATTTAGGCCTTTTTTCAGGCATCTTCTAGATACACTTCAAGTAGCCTACTATACTATTTTGAAAACTGCACGTTTGTACAAAGTTTAACGTTTACATTCTTAATTACAACAGATAAGTATTGTATGTATATAATAGACAAATACAGATAACTTGCATTTGTAATTGTTTGTAGACATTTAACTCGCGGCTCGAATATTTCGTAACAATAATTAAGAGTACGCATTACGCAGCGGCCGCGTCTCAACTCTCGGTTCGCGAGTTCAGTCGTCTCGTGCGGTTGAGTATGCACGTACGTATACGTCCGGGATATTCAACGAATGCCGTAGGAGTACACGCGCGAAAAAGTGGATTAGCAGTTACGACTATATTTAACCAACTTGTTTTAACGAAACTAGTTGTGAGTTCGATGTGTCGGCAAAGGATGTTGCGATAGTTTATCCGCTTGTGCAAGTGAATTTTTGTGACCTCATGCGCACGCCAGGTTGGCTGAGTAAGTGAATGAAATAGGTTAAGCTTTTGTTCGTGAAATGGGTGTTTCGTGAACTTTTGTTTATATTTCGCACGTAATTGTTTTATGAATGGGCATTGCCTCGCTATTCATAGCGCTTTATCTCATTTTGAATATTTATATTCTGTGACGCGTCAAATTTCATGTTTTAGAATTGACCGACTAATGTATCATCTTTGAAAACGGTAATCATTGCCGTATAATAACTACACTATACTAATTGATGGTAACGACTTTGTCTACGTCTGTCAAACTTCATTAAACATCGTTTAGCTGTTTCCGGTTAATTAACGATAAAGTAGACACCTAGTTCGTTTCAGTATTAATATTAAAACTTACAGCCGAGTTATGCATAACATTATTAGATGTGTCACATAACTGATGTAATTTACATACTTGATACCTCGCACGTGTACAAAATGCTTATATTATGTCACATTTTTAACGAAAAGCTACAACAATATGATTTTACCAGAGCAGCGCTTGTGCTAGTAAATGCCTGCATCAATGAGAATCGTTCAGTTTTAATTTTTATCTATTCTGTCTTTTATGATCATACTCAAAACTGCTGAAGCTACGGGTACATCTGATAACAAATAATGTTGCTTGGTGTTTGATAAATTTTCTAAGCCCAATACTGAATTGAGCTGTAAATAACTACGAAGTAGGCTAAAAATTATAATTGTAGATCGTTGATTCCAAAACATTATTGAATAGCGTATAATTGACGAAACCTTTACATAGTTTTATTGTATATCTCTTTTATTTTTTGTTATACTTGGTTGGTTAACTGTTGTACATTAAAATAAAAATCAAAGCATTTTATTTATATATAATTAGAATTACTTTTAAGATAAGTTATAAAGAAAAAACATAATTAATAAAAAATCGTTTAATGTAAATGATATCAGAGTTTAATTATCAAAGGCTAAACTGGCGCAAGAATTATAAGCTAGTAAACGTATGTTCAATTGCAGGTTGAGACGGGAGATGTATTGCTCAAGGTGAATGGGACTGATGTGAACCGGTTTACGACACGGGAAGGTAGGAATCCGCCGTTTATCATGCGCATGACACTTTCCAAAACCACTAACCACTACATATCTGCTTGCCAAACCATGATTGTTTATGTGTAGCGTGTTCCGAGCTTTACAATAGAGGTTATATGAGACGTGTGGCTGGATTCGTTGCCCGGAAATGGACGATTTGGGTGCATAAGAAAGGTCCATGTCGACGTTAATTATTGTCCACCGATTGAAAGGTTTCCTCACGGGAAATGTGCTTCTGTGGATGCCGTGACCCTTTGATTCGTAACCAACACATCGTGTATGTATAATTATAAATAATAAATATTATAGGGATATAGATTATTATTTCCTTTGTATCGTAGTAGGTATTGAATTGACTCGTCATATGCCAACATAGTATACAAATGAAGGAAGGCCTTAGCTTAAGCTTGTTGCTTATGAGTTATGAGTTAGGATATATAAAAGGGCGGCCAATAATTAAATATTCTGCTTCCTTTGACATTTTATTTCCGCGGCTTATCTCTGCATATTTTAAGTGCTGATTGCGAATTCGAAAAAGAATAAAATATTTATTATTCTTTTTTTACTAATTATAATAAAATATAATACAAATGGTCATGCAGTTTTTTAGTTGACTAAAGAACTATAACTAAATATAAAGTTAAGTAAGGGCTAATTTATAATATGTTCTCAGTCATCCCATCGCAAATGCTATTAAGACAGACTATCCGTTATGTCGCTGTGATTAAACTATGTAATTCAATGATTGCTTTGTACTTGTTAAGACTTGGCCGTCACGCGATGTAGCAGTTCTGATTTCACACTCATTTTACGTTCGCAATAATATAAGATAGATTTATAAAGATTGGACAGTATTCGCCTTCGACAGTCAGTTTATCTTTGAAAAACGGTTTGAGGTGGTTGCTGAGTTCAAACTTAGATGATATATTATAATAATATTTCCGTTATTCAGAAAATTTACTAACAATTGTCTCATGTCTGCAATGTCTTATTGGATGCCACTTAAGATAGTTTTGTTTTTGTGGATTCCAGAATCTTTTCGGTAGATAAATTAAAATTATCATACGTAAGCGTCTTGTACCTACTACGATAGGGATATGTCATATGAGTCACGTTATTTATTACGACAATTCAATTTACTCGCCAAGTTCATCAAAATAACTCACCTAAATAATATATATATATATATATCATCTACGTCAAACAAGCATATTTTGTTACAGTTTTAAAATGTTTACGACTTTCATCGGATCCCGTCACATTGCGACTGAAAAAGGGTGAGTTATTCTACGTTTTTTTTTATGGTACAACGGAGCAGGTGAGTCTCCTATATTGTAAAAGAATACCGCCGTCAATGGACAACCGCGCCACAGTCCGCGCATTGGTTGTGTTGCGGATTTTTAAGGGCCTCCGATATCCTCACTCATTCAGCGAAACACAGTAGAAGCACCATTTCCAGTACAAAATTGTATCTGTTGAAGTACTACGTAAAAGCTGTCTCGCCCGAATGCAAACTTCCTAAGTTTTGTGTCGTATATAAAGCGAAAAGTAAAACTGACTTCTAAATTTCTAAATTAATAGCAGAACAATTCAGAATAAAATTTCTCGCAATACCATCAACTGACACAGTGACCCTGTTATTGCTATGCCTTTCTTTAAATCCTGGAGAATATTGAATCACATCGAAATGTCACCATTTAAAAATAAACTTTTTCATCTGATTTTCCGCTGAGTTGGTAACCCTTATTCCCAAGTGGGTCAGTCGAGTTTGCCACAAATAAGAGCGATACCCTTTATAAATTAACTACTGGTACACGAATGACCCATAAATATTTTATAATGGATATTTACTTGTTGTAGTTACAGCTTACATCCGAATATTATATTTATCGTCACAATTCCGGTTTTCAAAAACCATAACTATCGACTGCAGCTTTGTTGAGTATTATTGAATATTTGGCTGAGATACGTTTTGAGGTTAAATTATTGTTAGAGATTTAAGGACAAATATGTGGAATGATAATTTTGCGTTCTGTCTTGTCAAAATAACATTGACGAATCCTTATACTATATTAAAAAGATGTATTACGTTACTTTTATGAATTATTTTCACATTGTTTAAATTTGCAATCCGATAATAAATTGTTGTACTCCTGTATCATTCATCCTCAGCAGCCTATGTAATCCATTAACATCATCATTTCAGCCGTAAGACTTCCATTGCTGGATATAAGCCTACCCCTTAATTCTAATGGATATTACTAAATCACTGTATTATCATGTAGATCCTCAGATCAAAGCCAACGTGAGGAGGTATCTGACAGCAGCAGCCGAGCGACGGAATAGTGGGCCACGCATCCAAAGTGATAAGTGAGTGTTATTGTATTAGTCGTAGTAAAGTTAAACTACTTTTGAAAAAGGTAGAAATGGATAATTAATAAACTAGTTGTTGACTGGTTCATAAGGATTTTTTTTGAAATAACTAACGCTATTGGCATAAGTCCGTCACAGCTTCTCGCGGACTTTTGGGGCGAGAATTTGGTTTGTGCCGCGACTAGCACATGGGCGTCTCCTGCTAGACACGAACCTGGGATAGGGCCGTCGCGGGAACGTTGGTCGCCTGAGCGGCCGGTCGGAAGCTCACCGGAATAGGCTTTGCAACATATATCGGTTAGTTAAAAGAGAGAAGTCGGTTAGTTAAAAGAGATTTTAATACAACTGACAACATCACAGACATACTATCGTATATAAATAGCACGCTTTAATTCCTAATTCGATTGCCGGAAGTTTATTTTAGGCCTCCCTCTACGTTTCCCTCAAAATTGGTACTTTATTTTAGGGTACGCCGGCCCTCGTATGTAGGTACATATATAGTTGACAGCTGATATCCGAATGTGATCGTGCCATGTGGCGTGGTATGCGTGGGGTGCTTTCCCTTACCTCTTGAATGACGTGTCCCGTTTATCCCCACGTTACTGTGTTGATAAACGAATATATTATATAAAATTTCCTTTTAATATTTCGCTGACTAAAAACAAGTTTTGTAAACTGAAATAAAATGCAATTTAAACATTTTAAAACTGCCGTTCAATGCATTTTCGTGTTTATACGCAGATAACTATATTTTCGGTGTAATGAAGTCATCTATGAAATTGAAACGTTAAATATTTAACTGTATAGGCGTTTCAGATGACATTTATTATATCGCTGCGATAGTCATGAACATTTTATCGCATAATTGAGACATTGCAATTTTGCCTCTTAAATCCAGGAAGTAATAGCAGACATATTTCTTCACCTTTTTAAATTATTTATTATTTTTCGCATTGAAATACTTTAAGTATTTACATTCCGTGAGTTTTATATAACTAGAAATTTATATTGACTATATATATTATTACGTAAAAGAAGGTTGTATTTGTAACTCTATTATAATAATATACTATCTAGGAATTAAAGTGTACGCCTAGTTTTAAATTGATATTTCCGTAATAATTTTTTTATCACAACAATCTTTGGTGCAGATCGGATTCAACTATTTCCAGCAATTCGAATAGCAACTCATCTAGCAACTCATCGAGCAACGGATCTCGAGTGCAGTCGGGTGAGAGTTGTGAAGCTCTTCTCACAGAGGACAGGCTTAGGCGTCAGAGGGTCAACCAGCCCAAATTCGAAGCCTATATGATGACAGGAGATCTGATGCTCAACCTGTCTCGAGTTGAACATCATCACAATCACCATGCGCCTACACATAGAACACATTATCATAGGTGGGAAATTGTATATTTTATTTGTATTATTATATCGGGAACAAAACAATCCGGAAGCTCAACTAGGATAAGCGGCCCATAGACTCTCCTAGTCTCTACTGAACTACGGGTGGGTTACCGGCCTTTTAGTGGTAGATAGACTTTTTTCTTCTTATGAACGTCCCAAAGTAGTATTAGTAGGTTTGGAAATATCTCTGCCGGTAGCTGATTTCACAGAGTAGTGGTGCGTGGCACAAGATTTCTGTAAAAAGTCGACTGAAATTGACTGACGAGTGATACGGATGTTCTGGAACTTCGAGGTGATACGGATGAAATTTGTATTCTGTTTAAATTCAGCTGCAGGTATTATTCCAAACATACTCCGTGTCACAGTATAAATATAAATCTTCCCTTTACCAAATTTAGGTTATGCATCAGTTTAAAGACTGATTCGCTGTCGTTGCGAGTCTAAGAAGTTGCGAGTAGGTGATAAAATAGCTGCAGCGTCTTTCTATAAGTAAATATGTGTTTGCGTATTATTTCAGATATAATTCAACGCCGGCTTCCCCAAGCGAAAACCGAATGGCGGCGCGAGTGGATCTATCACATCGTCACAACTCTTCACCAGACACCGGCCTACTTGGGGAACATGTTAAATTGTAATAGCAAATATATTTCATTTCCAATATTATAGGACTTACATTTATATCTTCTTATATTCATGAGAGGTACCAGTTCATAATGTCTTTTATATTCGGCGTCATAATTTTCGGTTATCAATTAGATAGCCATTTTTTTATGGAAACATGGCAAACGAGCAAGAGGCTCACCTAGGACAAGCGGTCTTTAGCTCATGGACACCGCTACACGCTGCACCCTTACAGGGCCACGGGTGCGCTGCAAGTCTTAAATCTACAAGACACGCTATTCTCTCAAAATGATTTATTATATTTATAATGTTTTTTTATCACACCACTCGTCACGCCACAGTCCACGCACCTTTTAAAAGTTTTATAATTATACGGACAGAGATTCGAACCCGACACCTCTCGCTTCGTGGTAGACTTCAAAAACCACTTAGCTAAAGGGCACGGGGCTCTCAAAACTGTGTTATTGAAACTATTGTAAATATTATAATTTCAGTTATATAATGTTCGTTTCCATTTTTTTGAAAAAAGCGTAACAATTTCAGATACAACTCCCAGCCCGCGTCACCAGCAGGCGGCGCCAATTCGGCAGGTGAGATGTCATCGAGAACACAGCAACAAATTGTCCGCACTTCGCGCTCTGAGGATCATTTGCAGGTATGCGTTTGTGTCGTAGAAAGATATACATCATTTAAACATATAACGAATAATCTCTGATGCTACATATTTAGTTAGCCATGGTTTATACGGCATACAAGTCAAACCTTAATAAACGAGAGTTCAAGGGAGCACAATCTGATCCTCGCTTATAGAGCCGAACTTCTTGCATATGCAGGTAACTGGATAGCGTTTCTCTGTCATAGTGAAACACAGCAATAACGAGTACGTACAGGTCACACCATGCACAGCATATATTATGTGCATACATATATATCTTGTATTTCTCTCTGTATCCATGGGAGCAGGACCGCTTACCCTGGGTGAGTCTCCTGTTCGTTTGCCGCGGTTTCTATTAAAAAAAACTTAGGTTGGATTTTTTAAAAATTAGTATAGCGGACAACGGAGCAGGTGGGTCTCCTATATAGTAAGAGTACACCGCCGCCCATAGACATCCGCGACACAGTCTTCGCATGGGTTGTGTTGCTGGCTTTTTACGTCACTTAAGAGGTATTTCTTAAGGGCCTCTGATATCCTCACTCACTCAGCGAAACACAGTAGAGGCACCATTTCAAGTACAGCTACTACTTCACGTTGAGTCTTCTGTGAGCTGGACTTTATATATTATTGACAGCGAAATGAAATGTGTGATTTAATTAAAATCCGTATATAAGTTTCAGAAGGAGTCCTCTCTTAGCGCCGTCGCTGTCGATATGGAAGAGGATATTACGTCATCGCTGAACACGCTGTTGGATGCTCGACCGGACTCCGCCACGCCCGGGCCAAGATCCGACTCCGACGAGAGAGACAGGTCACTATATATATTCCTATTTTGTTACTGGAATGTTATCGTGACTGAAAACAGGTTTGAGCCACGTTAAAACAGCCCTAGCCACCAATGCTTGTACGAGTTATAACAATATTACATATAATATACTAAAAATTATATATGTATAATAAAATAGGTAATAAATCCTATAAATATCTTTAGGATCGTATGGACTTACAACGCGCCGATATCTCAGTGTAATGGTTCTGCTGCCACTTCCAACTCTACCTCCATATCTGATGGGATCTCCCAAAGGTTAGTTGTATGGCCAAAAAACTGCTTACTTTGTATATTATAATATAATTTTATACATTAATGGGGTTGCAACAGTCAGTACTTGCAATCATCAATTTTTGAATTCACGAAACAATACTTCTTTATATTTTTTTAACCGACGTTGATTTGTTGTCCATTAATATGTACCTTGCATTTTGATTTACATCCTCGGAAACAATGGGATTTCAACTTCATGTATTGTAAACGGTACTTTTAAGTAAGCTTTAAAGGTATACTTGCACGGTACATTTTCGAAAGTACTCGTAGACAACCGTGTATAGTCACAACATTGGTTGTGTTCCGGCTTTTTACGCCACTTAAGCGGCATTTTACGGGGCCTCCGATATTCTCACTCAATCAACGAAGTACCGTTTCAAGTACAACTACCATTTCACTCTGAGTATTCTGTGAATTTGTGGTATCACTTCGGATGAGCCGATCTAATTATTGTGTCCGCATATGTTTCAACATGGCTCTCCCTTTACTCTCTTATCTCCGTTTGTCGGGGTCTTATTACTTTATTATTCAGCTTTTCCTACCACCACCAGGTCATCATCACCCGCATCGCCGACATCGGCTTCCTGGTCAGCCCTGTCTCCTCCGCATAGACAACATCTTGCGCCACAACACCATCGAACACTTAACGGTAAACTTTATATGTAAATCTTAGTAAATAGCAATATAACAGAATTTTTTTGGTATAGGGGATAACGGAGCAGGTGGGTCTCCTATATGGTAAGAGAACACCGCCACCCATGAACAAAGGCGCTAAATCCGCGCATTAGTTGTGTTGCCGGCTTATTGCGCCGCTTAAGCGACACTTTAAGGGACCTTCGATATCCTCATTCACTCTGCGAAACACAGTACAAGTACCGTTTCACACTGAATATTCTGTGAGCCCATGGTATCACTTCGGACGAGCCGGCCCAATTAATGCATCAGCATGCATCTTCCACGGGTGCACGGGTGCATATTGTTAATATAGCTAGAATTTTGAACCACATTCTTTATTTGTCATATTATTTTAACGGACTTTTCGCCGCAACTCGACGTCTGTTTTTGCGCCTATTTTGGTTGTGAAAAAAAATCATCACCTCTATAAGTAATAAGTAGTAGTCTATTTAAGTGAATCATCATACTACATAAAGCTTCTAAAACTTTAGAAAGCGATAATAATTTTTAAGATGGATTCTTTAATATCTAGATTAGTTCTACATGCTTAATTTATACTTCAAAAATGATATAATAAATTGTGTGCTTATCATAAATCCGCTACATAAAATATAATAATTAAAACAATATTTAACCCGTAGGTGATATGAGCCTCTCGGAAGCCGTGTCAAACATATCTAGTCCAGATTTCCAAGACCAAGACGACATGTTCGAGACGGGAAGAGAATGTCCCCGGATGGAACTATCTGATCCTTCAGATTCGGATTCTACAATCCTCGTTTCAGAACCGTGTCACAAGAGAGCTAAATCTACGACGTTATCCGACACCAGTGACGTCACACTCAATGGGGCAGATAAAGACTACAGGATAGTTATTCAAGTGAAAGGCCCAGATAAAGCCAATAATAATGATAATTTAAACAATAATACCACAAATTATGCTCGAAATGGTAAAGAGAATGGTTGTATCTCGCCTGAGAATCAAGGCTATCAGGTATGTGTAGTTTTAAACGTACCTGAACAGACATATTTAACTATCGGTTTAACGATATGACGATTAGCATTGGGAAGGAAGCGTACATAAAGCGCTTTTCACCAATTGGTCCATATAAATATGATATTAAAAAAGATTCCATCAAATATCGGTATTACCCAAAGGCTATTGGAAAAAAATGTTTTAATATTTAAACGATCGACTTTATATGTTTGGCTACACATTTATATAAACATTATAATGGTAAATATTAGAGGTAATGCGATACGATTTTACATTAAGATTCCAGAAAATGTTCAAATCTTTCTGTAAATTAATTTATTACCACTATTAAGGGACGTTTGTGTGATAAAGCATACTATAGTGCTAATGAATTTGTTAACGATGTCACGCCTTGGGAATAAGGTGTAATTTTTGTTTTAATCTAGTATCTCACGGAAGTCAAAAAATTACACCCACTGAATTTATTTCGCCGGTTCTTCTCAGTGAGCTTAGCTTAGAACCGGTGGTAGACAGATATTGACGTTCAACTAGTTGCATTTTTGTATTTATGTTAAATAAATAATATTTCATTTCATTATCATTTCAGGAATTAGCTTCTGACGCAGGGTCAGACGAAGGCTCTGACGTGGATTCCTTACACTCGTTCCATTACAGCCCAAAGGCTGTGGATATCCCATCAGCCGAGCGGCTCGCTAAACGCCTTTACCATTTGGATGGCTTTAAGAAGTCTGATGTGTCCAGACATCTTAGTAAAAAGTATGTTATCGTCAAATCACTGCACATATATTAGAAAGCATGCGATCCAACGATTCTTAATAATTTCGGTTGTTTCGACTAGACTAATGACATTTTTGTTAAATAAAAGTGCGTTCCACTAAGCGCTCAGAATGTTCACGCTCTCGACCACGGTTTTTGTCGTTCCACTGCTTATTTATTTATTTTATTCTATAGCGGACAACGGAGCAGGTGGGTCTCCTATATGGCAAGAGAACACCGCCGCCCATTAACAAACGCGCCACAGTCCACGCTTGGTTGTGTTGCCGGGTTTTTACGCCGATTAAGCGGCATTTTTAAGGACCTCCGATATCGTCATTCACTCTCCGAAACACATTAAAGGTACCATTTCACGCAGAGTGCTGAGTATTCTGTGAGCCCGTGGTATCACTTTGGACGAGCCAGCACAATTAGTGTGTCAGCATATGCTTCAACGTGACTCTCCCACGTGTGAAATCACAACGGAACAGCTTAGCGAGCATTTTCAGCATTGTGAGCGTCTAGGAGAATGCACTCCTAACAATAAATAACTGGAAAACGTCATTGCAGCAACGATTTCTCCAAAGCGGTAGCCGAGGAGTACGTAAAACACTTCGAGCTAACAGGCGCAACGCTAGATGTCGCTTTACGCACATTTCTGTCACGGTTCGCGCTAAGCGGTGAAACCCAAGAGAGAGAACGAGTGCTTGTTCACTTTTCTCGCAGATACCTGGAATGTAATCCCGGCTCTTTCAATTCACAAGGTAAATAAATAATACATTCAATACATTCAATCAATGATTATCAGCAATTTACTCCAGTCAACGGACCATTGTTGTATTAATAATCCGTTATATCTTATCATTTTATGCTGGACCTGTTCAATTCTTAAAGTTTATATGATATATGCGAATATATTCTCTCTTATAAACCTTGCCTTATAGTGTGATGTCACGTTCACACGGCATTGTCCTGCACGATTTTTGCAGTATGCGTATTAACGTATTAACAGTGGCCACACAGCGTACGTAGACCCATTCACATGACAATTGTGCTGCAAAAAACCACATATATTTTAACGCATAACCAACGGCCTCGTCAAGCAAATGGAGTAAACTTTAACGTATTCGGTTCACAGCGGCGTGTGTGTGGTTGGCTGTTTTTCTATTCGTCTATTCGTTTTTAACGAACGAATATTTAACATGTGAACACCCGGTAAACTATACGATAAAAAACTTGCAGAATAATGCCGTGTGAACGAGGTTTGATGCGTAGTTGCTTCAGTCAATTTCAGAGACTTATATGACAGTTCGACGTGTATTTTTTTATTTTGCTATCATACAGTGTTATTTTGCTGAATGTGTTAAGATTGTTTCCCAAGGGACCGCCGGTATATAAGGGTTCGCGGTGTCATCTCTAGATCATTATATATAAATGCTAATATAATAATTAAAATAAATATCTAAGCTGATTCTTTTTGCTGTTTATTTGGCATCTATCTATCCGTGGTTAAAATAGATTGGAGATAGCTGTATTAAACGAAAGGGTAAACTAATCGATATTTTTTTACAAATACTTAACGTTTAGGTTCACGTTTCATCTCAAAAAATCTACATTTTTTTGCTATTTACTTCTTTCTTGATGTCAATTCAATTTTTTTGTCCAGATATGATTAAACAATTAAATTAGGACATACATTTCTTAGAAATCATAACTAAAACATGATATGACTTATCCTTTTCAGATGCCGTACATACCCTAACCTGTGCGATAATGCTCCTCAATACAGATCTTCATGGATGCGGTGGCGGGTCATTTCGTAGGATGTCCTGTGCGGAGTTTATAGATAATTTAGCAGAACTCAACGATGGCGAAAACTTTCCTCGGGAAACACTTAAACAACTTTACTATGCGATACGAACGCAGCCGCTACAGTGGGCATTGTAAGTAATATAATTAGTAAAATAAAATATCCACTACGCTTGGGAATGTTGGGAACGCAGGATAAGCAGGCACACAGGCACAGTGTAAATTCTACACTTTATCCACTTAAATTTATTATTTAAATATAATTGCAACAGTTTATATTAAATATAAGCTCTTATGTACATACCAAATAAAGATTTCTGTAGTAGAACCGAAAGCCTGGATGGATGGATAGCTCCTGTAGCGTCCTGAGGACATGAGGACTCTGTTTACAGATTGTGGAGCGTCGTGTTTTTACACTCAACTTATTAAGGATTGACTCGTTTGTGCAATGTTCCGTCCAGAATATTCTCAGCATTCTGCTCCAGCACCTAATTTTCTTAATTATCAAAATGTTTATACATGTGACGATGAAATTACAGTTGTAACAGTTTGATTGATGTTATGAAAGTAAAATATCTTTTCAGAGACGCAGAAACACCAGCCGCTGCGAGTGGTATTGAGAATCGAAATAATGGAGCTGGTACCAATCCATTCTTACACGTACCGGACCAGAGTCGAGCTGTAGAATATAAGAAAGGTTACGTGATGCGCAAATGCTGCGTTGAGCCTAATGGAAAGAAGAGTAAGTATAATTTTGATAGCCTCGCATCTAAGTGGTTTTATAAGTCTTACCATGAAGCGAGAAGTATCGAGTTCGAATTCCAAGTCCGGACAGTTATAAATTGATATGTTCGGTCTCTGGAAAGGTCGGACAGTGGACGGACGAGTGTTTCAATATTGTTGTACCCGTGTGAGAGTCATGCTGTAGCATATACTAACGCATTAATTCGGCCGGTTCGTCCGAAGTGAAACCACGGTCTCATACAATATCAGCGTGAAACGGGAGTTGTATTTGAAAAGATACTTCTACTTGTTTCGTTGAGTATGTGAGGATATTGGAGGTCCTTAAAAATGCCGTTTACGAGGTGCAAAAAGCCGGCACACAACTATAGCGCGTTTGTCCATTGGCGGCGACGTTATCGTACCATATACGAGACCTACCTGCTTCTTTGACCGCTATAACATAAAAAATAAATCCTTTTACGATCAATTTTGTGTTTTTAGCAGAATAATGTGGTGTAACTAACAATTTTACTTTTCGAATTCAAAGCTACTAAGTGACTATTTCAATTTGTTTGTATTCAAGAGAAACATGATTTGACTTCCAGCTCCATTCGGGCGAAGAGGTTGGAAAATGTTCTATTGCACGTTACGGGATTTGGTACTATATCTACACAAAGACGAACATGGATTTAGACGAAGTCAGATGTCTGACAATCTACACAATGCTATACGGTAATTTTTTATACGTTTATATGAACATTTAACAATATACATAACATAAATAAACATTTTAATTATAGAAAAAAAGCATAGGAATAATTAATATATTTTGTAGCCAATTACAATAAATTGATTATAAATATGTTGTATAGAATACATCACGCTTTAGCGACAAAGGCGACGGATTATACGAAAAAGCAGCACGTGTTTAGGTTGCAGAGCGCGGATCAGGCTGAATACCTATTTCAAACTAGGTATGTAGTAGTATTTTTATTTTTTTAAACAAATACGTATTTTTGTAATACGCGTTTGTTGATTTTATGGGCATTTCCCCTTTTCGTTAGTGTCTGTTATTTTATAAAGAATAGATTCCTGTAATTGGTTGTTCAGTTTGAAAATAAAATTTTCGTTTATTTAATCTGTAAAAAATTCTATAATAACTGTGATAATAGTTATTTACTTATATTTCTGGTACAGTGATTCAAAGGAACTTAACTCGTGGGTGGAAACGATAAACTTCGTTTGCGCCGCGTACTCAGCGCCTCCATTAGCAGGAGCAGTTGGCTCCCAACGCAAGTTTCAGAGGCCGCTGTTGCCCTGTTCACACACTAAGCTCTCTATGGTAATAGCTTTTTACACATACCTATTTTCAGATATAGAGTGAATAATAACAGATATAAACGTAAATATATAAAGAATACTTCGCGTGAAATGGTAGTTGTACTTGAAACGGTATCTCTACTGTGTTTCGATAAATGCTCTAAAAGCCGGCAACACAAACAATTAGTGGACTGTAGCGTGATTATCCTTGGGAGGCGGAGTTCTCTTACCACATAGGAGACCCAACTACCCACCGTAGTCGGCGATACCATAAAGAATATATGTAATGGCAAAACCGATTCTCACATATTTTAAAAATAACACCATTAACTAATTTAATTTTAACATATTTGTTTTATATTTATTTATGCATGCAATATGATGTAATAAAATACGATAGGAATACCTTATTCAGTAAAAAATAATATCTGTAATATGGCAACACAAATAACAGTATTCAAGCCACATACATTGCCTTAGAGTAAAGACCAGTTTTGTTTGAAAAAGATGAATGTTTCTAGTAATATCTCTAATATTTATTTAGAGGGACCAGCTAGCTGACCACGAAGAGCGCGTTTCCCGATTGGAGGAAGAATTAGCTGCGCTAAGACACGCGAGAGATCATTCAAGAGAACAGCAGCATTGCCGAGATAAAGACCACTATCTTGTCTATGAAGTACGTTATGTCAACGCCCTTAAATGGCAGTTTGTCATTTACTTTTCTGTGAAAAAAAATTTCCACGATATTTACCACGGTCTCGTGCTAAGAGAAATGGTAGTATTTATTTTAATCGAGATTTCACTCCAGTATTCAGTTTAATAGTTTATCTAATGCAACAGTTTAACGGAAGCGATATTATATTTCTATTTAAAGAAATTTAATACATTAACCACAAAGTCACAAATATATATATACCACTTTAGCTTTTGAAAGCAACTGCACCGCTGTTTCATGTTCGTTTCATGTACTTTTTGAAAACAGTATTTAGCCTGTATTAGTCGACATTAACACGAGGCCAATTCATGGGACAATCCACTAAGAAAATATATAGGAATCGTATAAACGGAAACAATCCACGCATTGAATTGTACCTAGGCTAATGATAAAGCCAGTCCAATGCAATAAAATGGTTTCTATTTATCGTCTTAGTGTATTATCTAATTTTCTTTAAGAAAGATACAAGGAAATCAGTACATTAGAAATTAACCGTGTGACATAATTCTCAAAGAGGATTTTCTGCACACATGTTCCATCAGTCACCAACACATGCAGAAAAAATAATTAAAGCGCTCAACATATCTATAAGAAATAAATGATACATACAAAATTTCACAATTGTCCACAAATAATATCAACGTTCACAAATCACGAAAGCTTAGCTTATCCATACAAACCAACGAGCTACTGACTTATTCCTAGGAAGTGCTCAAAAAGTTCACTCTTGCACAAATTACCATTTCGGGAAATAGTAGTTTTAATATTAAAAGACAATTAACTTTGATAATAAATATTCCAATAGCTGTTTTCCGTATAAATTATGAATTGGCCTCGTGTTAATGACGCCTTAACATACATTGGATTGAAAGATTTATGTAACATTATGTTTATTCGATCACGTTTATTTCCAGATAAAAAGATACCGCACATACGCTTATGTAATGCGTTCACGCAGTGGTGGCGCGGGTGCGGACGAGAGTGCGCCCGCTTTGCCCGAACGGACAGAACGGGCTCAGCCCCCATGACGCGCTATGGCGGTGTTCGCCGCCTGCGTTTTGTGACTGCCGTGTGTCCCTAACATCTAAAAAGTGACTGTAATGCTGCCCTTTTTCTGGATCGCCGTGAATTTACTTAGTATTTTATAGTTTGGTTATTGACGACATCCAGCTACAATATGTAAAACAGCGATCAAGACAATTTGGAATACTCTTATACTACCTACCCCTTCTGCAAATATTGTTTCATGGTGAATTGATCGGTCGGTTTTTAGAGTTTGTGAGGTCAACGTCCACCAACGTATTTCAACCTCAAATTATCTAAACAAAATACTAAAATCTCTTATTATTTTCTCCTGTCTTCGTTATGTTGTTCTACGGAATTCGTTTCTTTATAAAATGATAAGTGAATGTGTATAGTGTATTCATGACGGATTGATTTGACTATAATGCGTAAAGATAAATCTTTTATCACATAACGTATGAAGTAGCGTAACTTAGGTAACGTAACTTATCCATTCTGATAAAAGAATTTCATCTCTAGGATAATATTGGTGAAATCTATTTGTAATAGAATAAAATTTAAAAAATACAATACAAACTATACATAGACGCACGAGCTGAACAAAATAATCGTATAAATTTATAATTGTATACTTAAAGCTTTGTATTAATTTAAACAAAAACCTAAACGCATATTATGCCTTGTATAAAGCTAAATTTTTTTAAGAATGGTTATGTCAGTTCCAGGGTTATTTTTGGCCTAAGTGTGAAAATCTTTATGAGTTCCTTTAAATATATACTGGAACGAAGTGCTCACTTTTTGAATAAGACTACCAAATTATTTATCAGAATATTTTTATACCTTATTTTCATCAAGTTGTATTGAGACCGCAAATATTGTTGTAAACTTGTTTCTACTAAAACACAATTATTAACTCGAAAAACATTTCAAAACCTAAATTGTTTCTTTAATAGAAGTTTATTTTTCACAGTACGGAATATTAAAACTTTACGATTACCATGCCTGTTGTCATAATTTAATGTACATAAATACTGTGATTGGATGAATTTCTAGAATATGTTAAAAATTAGAATCAAATGATTACTAACATATCTAGCAATGGATACTAAGAATATCGCCATGTCTTTCGGTTATACTTATTGACGGAAAATCTTTAATTTTTACCTGTTTTATCAAATAATAACGTTTTGTGTATTTATTGTATTGAAAAAATCCTATTCTATATATTATCACATATTTGGAAGAGATAAATCTCTACCTAAAAAAATTATAAGATGTGGAGATAAAATTTTTAGATGGGTACTGAATAAGCCATAAGCCAAGAAGTTTACTAAATTTGTATAGTTGAAGTGTAACAATATCATCGAAAGTTTGAGTCAAATCATTGTAATCCATTAAAAGACTGAATATTGTACTCGGTTAGTTGACATTCCAATTTTGCAGCAAATAGAAAAAAACCATATGAAATGCCATGTCTGTACACAAAACCGAAATATATACACATATTTTTTTTAATAAAACATCTTGAATCAACTGGTAAGAGAACACCAAATGCCTGTAGATAGATATTACTATTAATTGATCTTTTATAACTGCAAGAATGTTCATTTAACTTAGCGAATAAAAGTTTTTTAGGCAGTGAGAATGTACACATAGTCTGTAAATTACTTTATCGAATTTACGTTAATAATATTTAGGCTCTAGAGCGTACCATCGATTGGTATAATTAAAATTTGCTGATAATCTTAACCGTTAACTACTTAATCACACTCATCTAGTCCTGTCTTCCTAAACATAGTGTGTGCATAGATAATGTTTCACGGATGTGTATAGTTGAGTTATTTAACATTAGATGCTAGAAAGACATTAATTTATAGAGTATTATTTTAATCTCATATAATTGATTTCCGTCTTGAATATGTGTGTATTCAATGAAATATGTACTCACTTTTATTATAGGATAAAATTGGGATGCAAATTTTTTTCGTGATATTTTCAAGTAACGCTATGTATGTCTTTATTACTGCATTAATTATAATTAATGATTAAACATTCTTTAATTCGCTATATGTTAGTATGTTAATTAAGCGTGCCTGAAAACGATTCAATTTGCCTTAAGATGTCTAAACATTATATCGCTGTGCTTACTTTGAAAATTAATAGAAAACAGTATAAAATATTAAAATAAAATAAAATTATTGAAGTGAGAATCCTTCTTAATACAAAACTGGAGAAAATACATAAAGAGAAAGTCTGCAGATTGTTAGTAGTCAAAAGATAGCAGATTAGTAAAATGAAAATTGAGAATATATTTAATCATTCCGTATTAAATTAGTTGCTTACAGCGCACAATTAATGAGCGAAAGTGTGGCTTAAAAGTGCGCTTTATTGTTTATTTTTAAAATGTACTCGGTATTATATTTTAGTGTTAATTTGTATTGTAAATATATTTTATTATTGAGACTGATATGTGAAGTTATTTGTTTTATCAAATCGTCAAAGCAGTAGTCTTACATCAATAGTGTGTTTATCACTTGTTTTCAAATAATCTTTTATTTTCCTTTTTGAAGTTTAAATAATACTTCTATAATCTAGCATAGTTGGTAAATTGAAAGTGCCAGTAAAGTGATATTAGGGCCCTTACATGTATTTATATATTGTATACTATCTTATTGCCTATAAATTTAAATGCTATTCTTTGTTAATTGCTCCCTTTTTAAAAGTAAATCTTCATTGAAAGTTATGTTAAAGGTTCTTATGTAGCACTTAGTAAACTCACATTTCAAATAAAATATTTCTGATTGATTTTTAAGTATAGAAAAAGTCTATATCACAGAACTTTAATGTTAAATAATGCTGTGAAAATTGCAATTTCAAAATGATTATTTTAATTTCATTTTACTATGAATTCATAAGATTTTGTAAAATTTAATAGATCTATAATTGAAAGTTATAGTATAAAAATATCATTTTTATTTACTTAATGCATTAACATTAGAGCAAATGAAAATAATCATTTAAATTAAGTGCAGAAATAGAAATACACTATGTGATAATTTTCACATAATCAGTGGATGTTACTGATAAATTGGTTTGATTTTTTGAAAGTAGATGACCAAAATAAAGACCAGTATTCAAATCTTATTTTGTAAATTGATTTTTTTCCCAATAAAATAATTGTTAACAGTCTGATATACTTTATATGTTTTGTTTAATCTTATATTTTTTATCCTTTATGAACATGTATAGGTTGCTTAAGTTTTGAGTTTTAAATAAAAGATCATTTGTATTTATGATATTGAAGTTAATATTTAATATTCCTATATCATTTAGTTTTAACACATCAATTTACAGCTGAACAGTGTCCTTTTTGTGATAACAATTAACATTACTGTATATACTCTACAAAAAATTTGCAATTGAGAAACAAGCATGGGTGTACGAAATTTGACATAGAAACAAGATCGTAACTGGGAAATAGAAAATTAATGAAGTCTGAATTAAAGTTACCTAGTACATTGTAAAATAAATAGATTTTTTAATAATATTAATTACAATCAATCACAATTTGAAGCAGCATATTTCAAATGATTACTGAAACTATATTCAGTGTTTTTCTGCAATAATCTTTGTAATGGGTGGGCTAACAATTTAGCAATACATTCATGAATCTTGGTGGCATTTCTTGATACTTCAAAAACATAAGAATATCCACTGTCTAAATCTTGTAAAGCATCATATATTTCTTCACATTTAAAATTACTGCATTCATCTTCATGGGCAAACAGAATATCTATATAGAAATACATATGTGTTTTTAAAAAGTTCAAATAAGAATCATCTTGTGATATTAAGGGCACACAATTTGACCTAGTGTATAGAACAATCATTCTGACAATAAATGATGGAGGAATCATACATTCAGATTGCTTGTACTCTGGTATTACTATTTCACGTTTAATAATATCTAAAACATGTTTAAAATCAAATGATTCTGTAGAACTTTCTTCAACATGAATATAATCAATACAATTGATTATATCTTTCACATTATTAGTAAAATTATGGACCAAATAAGCACTTGAATCTTTTAATATTATAAAAGAAAACTCAGTTCTTTTGTTAATAGCAAGCTTGGAATGGATGAAGAAATCCAAAACACGTTTAAGCATAATAATTGGTGAAAATGTAGTTCCATCACCCAGGCGATATATTGAATTTTGATTATCACAACAAACATCAAGACAAATAATAATTTTCTCTGGAACATTTACATTTGGAAGGTTAGGCTTCTGAAAGTGAGCAAGTGCTTGATCGCGAAGTCCAGAATCATCATTACATTTTGACGAAATAGTTTCTCTGCAACATTTTTACATTTCATTATGGTATACTTTCAAACAACACAAATAATGCGCATAAAAAAAAGAAATATCCTATGTACATACCGTATTTCATGGTTTTCATTAGAAATCAATGTATCGTTACAACTCATAATAGTATATTTCTGAATTTCTTCAATATATATAAGGTGATGATAATGCTATGAAGAAATTGAGTGATAAAGACAATGGAAGGATTTTTTAAATACTCCGGTTGCAAATGGGGTTGAGAAGAAATAGGTAGCCTTAAGAAGCCACTAGCCTCCCTCTGCTGAAGGGCAATCGTCGGATATTTAGTTTTTTTAAGAGATATTGAAATAAAGCTATCCTAACCACAAAGGTGGTTTTTTATTGTATTATGTGCAAAAATTCTAACTATAAGGGCTTATTCAGACATACATGGCGGATGCAAATCGCGCGGTTCTAAACGCAAGTGTTCAGACAGACGCAGATAAATGCAGAGTGCCTTATTCTTTTTTTTTTGGAAGGGCTATTTGCTGCCGGCCATACAGCCATCACAGCTTCACGCGGTCTTTTGGGGCGAGCAATAGAGTCACCGTGCAGGTACAGATAGGGCGTCCGTCTTGAGTGTGATGCGGAGCAAGAAAAACGGTGTAGCAACTGAACGCACTCAAACGACATCAAGAAAATAGATCCGGGTGTCGTCCGCGCGAATTCATTTTCGAGCGGTTGAGTGGCTGTATTCGCGCGGATTGACTATCCGCACAAACATGTGTGAACGAATTAATGGTGCTAATGATAATAAAGTCCCCATGGTGTAACCACGAAGTTTGCATCCGCACGGATCCGGCTATTTCTGTACAAGCTTTAATGGTACGTTCAGAAATCAGTTTACATATATTTTCATGCGTAGTTATTTATGGATGAAATTGAGAAATTTTTGCCCTTCGTGGCATGACAAAAAATGCTTTAAAAAATTCTATTTGTCGTAACGTTCGAACTCTAGGAAATGCTTTTATTCTGCGAAACTTTGTCATGTCCATATTGTTAATTCAAGTCATGTTTATGATTGATCTGTATCGCTCGCAGTTGATGATGATGGCCTCGCCAACGTCGTTTTCGAAGAAATCTTCCAGTCGTCGCTAAAGATTATTTTTCTGTCAAAATCGGGATTCTATTCATTTTCATTTTGATAGTAAAATTTTATCATTTGTACATACTGCTCAACCGTGTAACTTGTCATAGTGATTACAGATTTGGTAGCAGTGACTGAATAAGAAAAACTCCGCTGGGCTTTTCCCGAATTTTCCGGGAGTCTCACCCGGTGGGCTATGACCGCGACCTGCGCCCAACCACCCCGCCATTGCAACATCACGGGCCGCCCATTCTATTACCAGCCCTCTTTAATTGGGCCATACTGAGCCCAACTTCAAGGCCGAACAAATTAACGGCACGGATACCTCGTTGCCTTTGACCACAACTCGTTGAATAAGAAAAAACATTTTAGAAATGGCGCGAAAAACAAAATGGCCGCCACAGATTATTAACGTCGACTCTATATACAATAATTAAATTGATGGATATAGAATAACTAACCTTTGACAGTTTCAAAAGTTTTTACTAAATTGACAGTAGAAAATATTTACCTGTGTAATTTTTAAAACTAAACTATGATATACATGTGAACTTTTGAAATTTGAAATTTTGGTTGTGCTTAATGAAAATTAAATCAAAATTCTATTATAGATTCCTTAAATGTATTAAAAGAGTTCTAACATTTAACTTTTGATTACGTGGGGTAATATTTTAGCTGAAATTATTGTCTTAAATTTAATACCAATTTATTATAAAAAGAAACATGGATTATCAATATGAACAAAGCAGTGAGATAGAGGCGTTGGAATCAATTTATTATGGCGAAATGCAAGGTGACTAACTACTCTTTAATTAAAAAATTCTAATAAATTATATTGTTTTTTAAAATAAATACTGATTATTCTGATATACTTTAATGTCAATAAATTGGATTGATAGTGTTACAGAAAGAGCCATATCATAAATTTAGTTTTCCTATTAAATCTGAAAACTTTGATGATGGAGATGGTTTGGCCTGCCTCCTGGTATTTACATACACTCCCAAATATCCAGAGGACCTGCCTACCATTGAAGTTACAAATGAAGAAAACTTTGATGATGTAGTTGATAAAAATGAGCTACTAAAACATTTATTAGAGGAGGTAAAATTTAAATTAATGTTAAAAAACACTAGCGATTATTTTTAAAAAACTAGTTAACAAATAATGTTTCTAGGGAAAAGAAAACCTTGGTATGGTTATGGTGTTCACATTAGTATCTGCGGGGCAAGAGTGGCTGAATGAAACATGGACTTCAATTATGAAACAAAGGGAAGAACAAATACTAGCTAAGAAAAAAGCAGATGAAGAGGCCGAATTGGTATATTTATCATTAAAAATGAAATATGCAACTTAACAGACCAAAGTTTA
>DWCF01000087.1:0-70636 GCA_018230265.1 Delias oraia | reverse complement strand
AGAAATTGACAGAAAGAACATAGAAGACTAAAAATTATTCAAATTATGATTGAAATATTGAATAATAAATGAAGCTACGAACTACAAAAGAAGAAAGAATTCGCCACAGGAAGTAATTTTAAACTATTGTCGGTGCGCTCGTTTCAGCGCTACGACGCGCGTAGGCACCGAGGTAACGGAAATCTAATAAACATATTGTATGCGCGCTCGGGCCGGCTTGGCGATTACTATAAAATTAATTAGGGTACACTAGATCGTTAACATTATTGTTTTAAACAGAGGAACTATTATTGTGAGACCATCGTAGTTAAGTAGTTTATTAGGTCTACAACGAAGCGAGAGGTGTCGGGTTGGAATCCCGGTCCGGACAACTATAATTTAATTTATAATTTATTCGGTCTCTGGAAGGGCTTGAAAGTGGCCGGGCTAGTGTCTTAATACTGTCGCACATGTGGTAGAGCCAAGCTGAAGCATACACTGACACTCATTGGGCCGACTCGTCTGAATAACACAACATACTGAATAATACAAAGCAATCAATGCGCGGATTGTGGCGCGATCTTTCATGGGCGGCGGTGTTAACACTCTTAACATATAACAGATCCAACTGTTCCATTGTCCGCCATAAAAGAAAAAAAATCTTATGAAATTCCTCGAAAAAACACAGTTTTAGAAAAAAATTAAATCCTATCGTTGAACTACGAGAATATAACACTATAATTGTCGCTATTATGAACAACCAATCTCTTTGCTACTAGCAAATGGTATCTTATAAACTTTCACGACCCCTTTTTTCGTGTCTGGTTAAAAAATATCGGCTGTCAATCCCTTAAAACTCTTATTATATGAGTAGCAGACGGGCCGACTCCGTTGGGATTACTCTTTGATAGCCGCGGCACTCTTTCGCCGCCTTTCAGCTTAGGTGAGGCCTAAGTTGCTGAAAATCAAAGATCTTTGTTTCACATAGAACTTTATTCGCTAATTTTAAATTTTTTAAAAACTAATTACAGACTTTTTGAACATATTCAGATCTGAGAAGGACAGTCAATAAACTCAATTGTGTTTATTATTTTTTATGCGTACAGTCTTCATGCGTCTGATGTGGTATTTTCTATTTTCAAAGACGTATAAACGTTGCTTTGCTTAAAAACGATGTTGGTTCAATCGACTTATAAGTGTAAGTCGATTTACACTACTGTTGATTTTCGACTTACACAAAACTACTTGTTAATAGTTACGAAACATCTTAAACATTCTTTCACTTTCACACATCTCGCTGACATGTTACGAAAAATAGATAGCTATTTGCATAAAATATCTGATTTTGGCAAAGTTTTTAAGTCATCATCATCATTTCAGCCGTAGGACGTCCACTGTTCGACATAGGCCTCCCCTTCGGACCTGCATGCATATCTATCGGAAGCGACCTGCATCCAGCGTCTTCCGGCGACCTTTAACGATAAAGGTCGCTTGCTGGTCCAGGGTCTCTACTCTAACACTTTTCAGCCCCATCGGCTCTACGTGCAAAGTGGCCTGCCCATTGCCACTTTACCTTGCTAAATCGGCGGTGTCGGTGACTTTAGTTCATCTGCTCATTTCTGGTTAAAGACAATAACAAAATAATAAAAATTTCTGTAACACACACTGCTTCAAAAACCTTCGTCTTGAGGCACTGAGGTATGTCGGATGAAAAGACGTTGCGTAGTTTCTTAGTATCTTATAACTAGTATAAAAGACTTACTATAAAGTTTAACTTTATTATTGAAAAATACAAGTTTTATAAAAATGTATTAAAGTTTATACTTAGTTTTTTACTTGAATATCTTACTCTGACTAGAGAAGTGATATAAAATATAATAGTCGGACAATTTAGAAAATATCCAATCTAAAGTTTTTTTAATACTTTATAGTAATATTAATGTAACAGTTGTAAAATTCGACATGAAATAGCCGTTGGAACATAGGTAAACGACGCAATTTCCGATATCGGAGTAGAAGTGTCGTTTGAAAGAATAATAAAGTTCCTCCTGAAGCGATTTAGTACTCAAACCGAATTGGCAATTACAATGGAAGTTCTTGCCAGGCGCCCAAAGTTTCCAGTGAAAGACGTGACAATTACAGGGACCTTTCAAAATATCCCCCTCCCGTTTCTTCATCATCATCAGCCTATCAAGTCCACTGCTGGACATAGCCCTCCCCCAAAGACGCCCACCTATTACGTTCTTGAGTGATCTGGATCCAGCGGTTAGCCGCGACCTTCATGAGATCCTCTTTCTATCGCGAGGCGGGACGTCCCACTCTGCGTTTGCCGGTACGCGGTCGCCACACGAGACACCTCTCTTCCATCGGTTGTCGGTTCGTCAAGCGGTGTGGCCAGCCCATTGCCACTTCAACTTACTAATACGGCGGGCAATGTCGGTTACTTTGGTTCGGCTGCGGATAGCGTCATTTCTGATTTTATCTCGCAGCGAGATTCCGAGCATTACTCGCTCCATAGCTCGCTGAGTGACTCTGAGCTTCTCTATCTGACCCGAAGCGATGGTCGCTTACGATGGATCCCGTTTCTTAGAGGCGTCTTATTATATGTTGTACGAGTAATGGTCTTTTATTTTAATCCATTTTACTTGTTACCAGATACTAAGAAAACATTTCGAAGCATACGTTCAACGTATAAAATTATCACGTATTTATTGATAATATCAATGATGAATCCGAATCCGCGAAAGGAAACCAAAAGGACAATCGGGGCTTGTAAGTAATATTGTTTCATTTAAGAGAAAAAATATTTGTATTTATGGTTGAGCGCTGAATCCTAAACACGTCGTGATCTGAGAACAATCAAAAAACTCTTTATTTTCGCTATATTTACATTAAAACAGTATCGTTAAATAACTTTACTTTGTAGTACAACTTGTTTCTTAAAATAACTTCTAAAGAGAAAATCCTTTTAGTGGTGGTAGGAGTCGCGTGCGTCCCGCAACTCTTCTTTATGTTGTACGACACGAGATATCGGCTTCAGATCAAAGACATGGACAACCTGTTCCGCCAGCTAGTCATCACGTGCATTATTTCCTACGTTTGCATAAAGGTAAGAAGTCGAAATGTAAAACGAACAACGGTCTTCTTGATGGTAATAGGTCACAGCCACCCATACATACACAGCTCTTTGCCTGTCTGACCAGCTTATTACGCCAGTTAAATAGTATATATATATCTCTCTATCAGTCAGTCTATCGCTCACTCTATCAGTGAAACACAGTATAAGTTCCCTACAGTTACCGCCCCCACCGGACACGGAGCCGAAGACCGATATATGTCTAAGTCTACCCGTGTGAGCCGCCGGCCGGCAGCTCAGGCGGCCAACGTTCCCGCGTCGGCCCAAGCCGAGGCTCATGTCTCGCAGGAGATACCTTTCGCCCCAAAAGGCAAAAGGCCTTATGTCAACCGCATTTGTCATTTCTATAACTATCATATAAATTTCAGCAAATCCTTACATTTATATACAAAGATAAATTTCTAAGAATTATTAACAAAGTGACCATAGATTATGAAAGTTACAATCATCTTCCGGAAGACTACCAGGCCATCGTCACAGAGACAATAAGGAAATGTCGAAGATTAGAGGTTATCTGGGCCTCTATGGTTGGGTGTACAGCCGGCTGTTTCCCTCTGATGGCCATCGCGTTGACAATCTATTCGCAGTTTACGGACGAGCCCAGGAAATATCTGTCCCACGAATCGTTCATCCCTCTCATGGACGAAAGGAAGTACGAGACACCCTACTACGAAGCAATTACTGCCTACCAAATTTGCGTCGTGCTGACGATATTTGCCACTTACACAGGTGAAACGGTGTCTCTATGTTAAAATAAGTATAAATTAAGAGATTTAAGATGTGTCTATGTCTCCAAGTCTGGTGCAGAATCCGAAAAATCTTCAAAATCTAATAGATTTCCTTCGTATTATTTATGTTTTGAGTTCAACTCTCACACATATTTTTTACAAAGAACTTGATCTCAGTCAAAGAACACACCGAAATCGAAGTGGACACAGAGACACGTGAAACTAATTTTGACGATGATTAAGTGCGAATCTTTCCAGCGTTCGATGGGATGTTGTACCTGTCTCTCTTACACCTGTCGCTAAAGGTTAAGATATACTCGCAGAAGATGTCACACCTATTGGACACAGCATACGTGCCGACGATCAAAGCTAAAATCGCCGACATTCTCCAAGACCAACTCGACGCCTACAAGTAGGTACATATATGTTTCTTATCTCTTACCAGTGCTATTATTTGTTCCGAATGTATCGCATTTCCGTTCCCATAACTTAACACCAAGCTACCGTCAGAGCCGGTCTGACATTCGCACGTCACGATTCACCCCATGTCTGACAAACCACGCGTTGCAGGCCAAGAGAAGTACAGTAGAATCGAATCTTAATCAATACAATACTTTAATTCAAAATCTGTGCTTGGCTACAATTTACTAACATCCTGTACATCAATAGTTAAATTAAAAGAACCAGCATAATTTATCTAAATCCCACAGAATCGTGAGTTTCATAACGTAACATAAAATCACAAATATTTGCAACTTGCTGACCATTCAAGGGCCTTAAGTGAAAACGTGGCAAGGTTACGTTCATTTTCTTTGTACAGGTATTTAAAAGACATTCAGTCATTACACCAGTTCTGGTTGGCGTCTTCGTTTGTGGCGGTAATCATTGAAATTTCTATGGGCCTCAGTCAGATTAGCACGGTAAGGGCCGTTTCATTAATTACTGATACAGACATTAGACGTGACATTTCCAAATTAATAGCTAGCGCTGGTGCATGTCATATTGGCGTGAAACTTTTGCCCAATGGCCACATGTGCCTAGCGTACTCAGTTTGGGTTTCTGTCAACCCTACTTATCTTGCCAATTGAATGACTTATTATTCCATTGCAGGGAAGCGAAAACACAATTATTTACATTTTATTTGTGACTGCGGTCTCGGCGAACATTTTTATACCGTGCTATGTTGCATCCGATGTTACAGCCAGTGTAAGATTTTTTAAATTACAATATAAAAGACGGAAGGCAAGCCAAGGATAATGTAGTACGCCCATAGATACCGGACTACCAGGGGACAGAACGGCTTCAACATTTATAACAAAGTAGTGGATCCGGCTGATATCGTCCTATCCGGTGCTTCATTTACCACACCATCAATGCTAAGGCGAAGCCGAATTAGCCAAAACTGCTAAACTATTTTTTACTTGGCTAGCGCTGTAGGCATAAGGCCTAAAGAGTTTCTCGCAGACTTTAGGACGAGCCGTAGGCTTCCCGAGAGGCTGCTAAGCAAATGTATTTCACAATAAAGACGCACCTTTCGCTGAGGAGCTACACCGCACGCCGCCACAGTGCGCCACTCTGACACGTAACCTTCACCCCTAAAGTGTGTGAGTACCATGCAATAAAAGAATGTCGTAGGCTGACAAGGTGTCCAACGCCTTGTACGCCTGCAGATGGGAGTGCCTACCCGATGCTGGTGTCCGGCGATCCATCTGCATCATGATGGCGCAATCCCAAATGCCGATACACTTCAAGGCATGCGGCATACTCACCGTTAGCTTGGAGGTCTTTTTAACGGTAGGTTTAGTGAGAAGATAATTGGAAAATATCTTACGAAAGACCGTCATAACTTCTGACTTCGTTATAATCTGTGTTGGTAATAATAGTTGACGAACTCTTTCAGATAATGCAAACTGCTTACTCTATGTACAAATTATTGGGATCACTGTGAGTTTATTGTTATTATTAAACTATATCCAGTGGCAATGGAGAAGACTACAATGAATAGACTTTTTTAATATATGTAAACAGATTGAAGATTAAGATTTCTGTCATCTTATTGTGACTCCAATCGCACCAAGATTCGCACGGATACAAAAATGCTCTTTAAGCACATAATTACTTTTTATTTTGTAGCCACATACATGTATTATTAAATATTTACATCCATACATATACCTAAGCTATGTATCACCTGTAATGAGTTAAGTTGTAAGCTGGATCCAATAAATGTCTTAAAAGATGGTTTGTTGAAGTCCTCATTCGGAAACACAATTCAAAAGCAAATTTAATTAAAACTTAAACGTTTTAAGTCGAAACTCTTGTATGAAATAGAAACATGAAGAAACAATTAATTGAAGACTCTGAACTTTACCATTCAACGAATTACATTTTATAATTGATGAACAAGAACTCGATTAACATTTAATAATATTTACTCTGCGAAACGGTATTGGATATTATTGGCCTTCGCCGGAGACAGGTATTTAGCAAAATCTAGGCTTTATAATACATAGTAAATTAAATAAAATAGATTATCGATAAGTTTTACAATCATTTCAATGCAGGTACATCATTGGGCATCATTCATCGCTCTCAGATTCCGTCACGCAAGTGCTGCTCTTGCCTCCCATTACGCTTATCTGGCTGCCGATGTCGGCTTCCCTGTAGCGCCGTTTCTCGCCGACCTGTTCCCCCATCCTATCGCATATATTTATTACACTCTCCCGCAACTCCATCGGGATGTCTTTCACAATGACGTCCTTCAAGAGCGCGTTTCTCACTTCGGCGTCGGTCCTGTTGCAGCTTTTGGCTTTTTTCCCTTTCTTCTTAACGCGGCTTTGGATGCGTTGCCATCGCTTCGCTATATCACCATCGGACCACTTGTTATATAACCGCACCATTGTATTGACGCAACACACAAAGGAGAACAACAGTGCGGTTACACTAACTATACCTAGTATTATGGCTAGAACCGCTGATTTACAACACTGACTAAAATCGACCGCTTCATCCCCCATGCAGGGGTGCAGCTTTCCATACATCATGTCTCGGATTAAATTAATGTTTTGCGAAATTGTGGAACAGTTGGATTTAACTTCAACGTATGTATCATCTTCGGGCGGCGTCGACTGCACCACGACTCCTAATCCAGAGGTGATAGCATAAACGTCTTGAACCGTTATAGGCATGTCTAGACGTCGACATGCATTTGAATCTGGCACATAGACTACATCCGGTAACTCTTTATTAAGATCGCCTACACATGCAGGAACGCCGACGCATCCACACGAATCATTGTAAGGTATCCTTCGACCCAGGTATTTTAGATCGCAGTTGACAGGTGAGCAATCATCTAATGAGTCCTGATCTAGCGTGTCACAGACGGACACTCTTTCGTTTCGTAAATAATCTTCTAAGAGCGTTTTTGTGTGTTTATTGATTCGTGTGTCGAAGGGGATGAGGACTTTTGATAAATCTCGTCTTTTGTCACATTGGTAATCAAGATCGAACTCACAACGGCCCTGAAGATCGTGCTGTATGATCGATGTAGAGATGTACAAGAAGGTTCTCCGGTCGCGAGGTTCGATAACCTCTTCAGGCGGTGAATACACCTCCAATATGCTACAATTATCCGCGTCTTGTCCGGACAAGCAACACCTTCCAAGTGATGTGTGCACCCTACACGGCAGAGATCGGTTCTCGTTCACGACATCAATGTAAAACTGAAGACCCACCGAGTTCTTGAGCAGAGGCAAAACACCTTTCTCCACTATTGATAATGTTCTTATTTTATTTATTGTTATAACTACAAAAAGCAGCCGCGACGCTGTTGCAATACTTTGACAAATTTTCATTGTAAATGTCATTTAGCTATTAAATAAAATGTCAATTTTGGATCACTCATTTATTTGAAAAAGCATTACACAAAGTACACAGATTTGTCAAGTAGTCTGCCGAGCGCAGAGTGTAAAAGGGCATATAACTGTCTAGATCTGGGAATTATAGATCTTCGCGTGGAGTCATATTTAAATATTCTTTCTTAATAAAATCAGAGCCTCTCTCAGCGATCATCATAGTGGCCGCGTTGGTGTTAACGCTTGGAATGGTGGGCATAATGCTAGCATCAATCACGCGCAGGCCTTTCACGCCTAAGACTTTTAATTCAGTGTCTACAACAGATGTTGAATCAGCCGGAGATCCCATCTTCGCGGTGCCGACTGGGTGATAGACGTTATACGTTACAGTTCTTGCCATGCACTCCCAGTAAAGATCGCTGCCCAATTCATGGTGATCACAATCTTTGAAATAAATTCGTTCCAGCGTGGCTTTTGCTTCTGTAAAAGTCTCAGTTTCAACAATTTCCATAACTCTCTTCAAGCTTTTTACAAATACATTCATATCTTTTGAATCACTGAAATATTTTGAAAAAATTTTCGGATGATCTTTAGAGTTTTTAGAACGTAACTGGACTCTTCCTCTAGAGTAAGGCCGGCACAGAGACACAAAAAATATGACCAATTCCTTTTTAGCGTTCATCTCAGAGAATTGTCTACAGATATATTCGTTGAATGACATTATATTCTTACACATGGAGTGCACATAAGTTGTATTTGGAACAAAATAATTGTGGTCTATTTGCACATCGGGAAGCATTTTACCATCAGGAACAGAAAGAAATGCATTTATATTGGGTTGGTCGTAATTTGTAGCATGTGGACCATTTTGTTCAATCAAGTATTGTGAAGCAGCTTTGAACCAATAGGACTCATCGACTGACTTAGCTCCTGTGTCTATTGTGACAGGTATGGGAATCCGCACGTGGTCTTGCAGATTTTCACCGACCGCCAAATCCGAGACAACTTGTATATCTAAATCGTCTAAATGCTCTCTGGGCCCGATGCCTGACAGCATAAGTAGTACGGGCGTGTTGATGGAGCCGGCGCTTACGATGACATCTTTGTTCGCATAGAATTTTGCTCTTTTATTACCAGGCAAAGTCACTTCTACGCCCGTTGCTATCTTACTTTGAATCAAAACTCTATCAACGAATGTATCCTTTAAAATGTAAAAATTGCGTCGATCCTTGATGCTATTTAAGAAAGCTGTAGCTGTGCTGACTCTGCGTCCTTTAAAGTTACTTCCCCGTATTTTACCAAATCCCATTTGCGTGGGCCCATTGAGATCGTCCAAGTATTTCAAACCTAATTCTGAATAAGCTTTTGAAAGTCTTCCTATAAACTCCGTATGTGTACAATTCAACTGGTCAACTATAAATTCCCCATTCGTACCGTGATGTTTCCGGAGTTCGGGGTTATTAAGAATGAACGGATCGATAATTTTTTCGCTTTTCATAAAAGATCTCTCTATTGCATTCCAATCCCAACCATCGTCATTTGAAATATGCCAGGGCGCATAGTCGTGAGAGCTGCCCCGCATGTGCAGAAGACCATTGATGGAGCCGGTGCCTCCTAACATCCTGCCGCGGGGCCAGAACGACTTGCCACTGGCGCAGCCTCTGTTGCTTGACTCGTCCTTTTCCGTATAATATTGCCAAACGTGTTCACTGTGATGTGTCGCTCCAGAAAAATTTGGAACCTGGAATATACGCAGTTACTGAATATAATACCTTTTATATTATACTATGTCGCCCTGGTAAACGATGTCTTGCCAATTAAATTAATTAAATACTATAAAAAAGTAAGTGTTTGGGGTGGAAAAGTAAAATTTTTGCGTTAATTGTAATATTTTTTTAAAACATAAGATAAAAATAATAATAATCAAATTAGGGGTGACCAACCCTTATCACTAAGGTATAAAAAGTATTTGTTGACCAATGCTGAGACCTACTTGATTTGATACAAAATTTGATAAAAATCAGTCTAATGGTTTGGATGGCGTGTGGCAACAAATACCGAGACAGCAAATACATGAGAATTTTCTATATAAAATATAATCTGTGAATAATATTATAAAGTAAAATGTTTATGATTACTTACGATAGACTCCAGCGGCGGATCACCACCTGCCTCGATAAGCAACACTTTCCATTGTGCGACCTCTGTGAGCCTGTTCGCGACAATTGAGCCAGCAGTTCCTGATCCGACTATGATGAAATCAAAAGTATCTCCATCTGAAATAATAAAATATCCTCACATCTGTATTACGAAATTGATAAACTATCTGAAAAACATATATATTAAAATTGCATTAAACATGATAGGTATTTTAACGTAAAATATCTTCTCATTTCTCAGATACCATCATTTCGAACTTCAACTGTTCGAAGCTTTTCTGATTTAACAGATCATTTAGTTACATCGGATTAATCTTTCAGATCAATCTTACTTAACTATTTTAAAATCATTTTTTTGTAATAGAACTTAATTGATTACTTTATTGAACGGCTACCTGTGACGATGTCCACATGGTCCTTCGGCCAGGATTCCGTGATGAGGCACTGCGCAGCTAAGAGGTGCGTCACCACACTCGTGAATGCTGTCCCCGCTGCGCCTTGCAGCAGCTCTTGACATGTCATCTTCTTTCTATCATATTACAATTATTATTTAGAAAATCAACCATAATCATAGTAAAGATGATAATATTTTTTTTATTACCTTTAGATGACAGCCAATCAACTATAACATTTGTTACAGTTGTACGTTGTGTACTTAAAATATTAAGAAATTATCTCACAAACAACAATTTCATTACAAGTTTATCAATATAATGTTATTATATAATATATTAATAAAATTAATGTATTTATCTTATCAGGGCTTATGTAAATAATAAAAAAAACAGAATTACGTTTGAAGAGACTTGTAGTCAAGCAGTTTAATAATGCGACGTTAATGTCGATTCTCGGTCTATAAATAAATTCTATAATATGCTCTTCAAAGGGGCTAGATAAAGGTCTGTTTAACACTATCACTCTATCACAATACAAACTCTAAGTCTAGAAGCTCATTACTAGGTTGACTTTCTTCAATATTCTAATGATTTAGAGATCTCGAGTACATACCTGTGTAGTCAAGTTTTCTATATTTCGCCCACTTAAGTTCATCAATAACCAGCTAGACTTAATACTGAAATATGGTTTCTGAAGTGTGTCCAATATTTTGCATATCAATAAAATTTCTGGCAGATCATTTCTTTGAATGGTATTGTTTAAGTTATACCAAACAGTTTAAAGTATCGAGATATGCGTGGCCATATCATGCTTCTTGCTTTTCTGGTAGTGGAAGAACCTCATACAAAGATCAAAGCTTGTCTTCCTTTGCTCCATCATAAAGTCGGTGGAGCTCTTTCCACTTTTCACATGATGTTCACATCGCATCACTTTTTGTAAGGTGTCTTCAGTCTATTTGTTGTTAGAATAAGTAATGATGGACTATCATATTTTTGATACAATTTCATTATCATATTTTTCTACGTCATCCGTTTTGGCGTTAGTGCCTAAATCTTCTGGTTTTATTAGTTTTCCTTCTATTGCTTCCACCGTATTCGGAGACTTTTAAGTAGTATCTTTACTTTATATCTCCATTTTGCCAGTTAGTAGAACCGTCGAGCCGAACTATCTCGAATTCAATGCCTGATGATTGGATTCCCGTAATTTTTCGATCCAATTTTGCCTACCATTGCAACGTAATATTTGCTAATATAACGTAAGCTTAACGTTAACACTCTGCCACCATATCAAAATAGGATAAAAAATATTATTTCAAGAGTAAAAATGTATAATCACGTATAAGATAAACAACGCAAGACAACCATAGCAATGCACCACAGATAATTAAAAAATAATAAATATAAAGGAAGCGAATAATACTGGAAGTGCTTCCTTAACATCAATGCCTTATTTTAATTTTTTGAAATTTCTTTTATTTGTTGCTTTTAAGTGTTTCTTAGATTTAATTAATTATTTTATAGTGAAACGTACTTTCGACCTTAGATTTACTTTTTTATCAGAACTTAATTTCAAGCTACAATTTTATGAAATCATTTAAATAAAATAAAATAAAAACAAATTCAATTTGTCGAAGAATTACGAACAAATAATTTAAAGCAATTGTAAATGGTTCATTCTTGTAAACCAATACTATATAGAGTTGAAATTATATTTCATAACATTTTAATCTGTGAAGTGTTTTCTCTCAAAACCTAATGTAAATTGTAAATGAGGGAATGACTAATGATTAAACGAATGATTACATCCAAATTCCAATTTGCAACCGCCAAATTCGCACTGCACAAAAAGGTATCCGAATTTTATTGTGAAGAGGAATTGAATTTAAAAACAAGGTATAATATTGGAACTCTTTAGTCATTTCGTTGTTAAATATATTAATGTTTTCATAAAGTAACGTTTTAAAAGAATAAATAAAAATCATTTACAGATATTGGGACAAAGTAAACAATGGCAACTTTGAAAAAAGTTTACACACTTGTATTACTAAGAAAAGAGAACAAAATTTTGCTTGGACTGAAAAAACGTGGATTTGGTGTAAGCAAATGGAATGGGTTCGGCGGGAAAGTTAATCCAGACGAAAGTATTCTGGAAGCAGCAGCTCGAGAATTGAAGGAAGAATCTTGTGTTGATGTTCAAACTAGTGATTTGCGACAAGTAGGTCATTTAGAGTTTACATTCAAAGATGAACCTATAATGATGGATGTAAGGGTATTTTCTGCAGATGTTTTTCAAGGTACTCCTAAAGAAACAGAAGAAATGATCCCAAAATGGTTTGACAATGATGCCCTACCCTTTAGTGATATGTGGCCTGATGACAGGCTATGGTTTCCATCTTTGTTGAGTAATAAATTATTTTATGGACAGTTTTACTACATTGATCTCAGTACAATATCAAAATACAGTATCGAAGAATTGGACTCAATGGAAGAATTTTATAAAACACATAAGTGCTAAATTTTAAGTAAATTTTCCCCTGCATTACTTGTGATATTGATGTGATTCTAATAAATGTAATAATGTTTAAATTGTTAATAAATCTTGTAGTTAGTTTTAGATATAGAAAGATTTTAAGATATGCAATTTTGTGATTTATCTTTAGTTCTTGCTATATGTAGCTAAGTGGACAGCATTTGACATGACTAGATTTTAATGACAGTATATCAAAAGCATATTACATGTAGGAAAACTTGTTTAACACACAAGTTTCTTTACTTGGATTTGTTAAGATTCTATTCTGATGTTAAATATGGAAGCAAGGTCTGTTAATTTCCATAATGACTTGAGTCCAGAATAAATAAATTGTAAGTAATCAATCTTCTTAAAATAAATACCAAATCATTATGACTAAACTATTCTGATGTCAAAATGACTAGTTTGCTAATTAACAGGATTGACTCCTTGATCCATCTTAAATAGAATGAATCAAGACACAAATGCAATGCATAATAAGAAAACCAACTTCGTTTTCCTTTAAGCTAAAAAATTAGTTCTAATATCTTCAATAAACCATTATAGAAAAAGCTATGTATTTTGTCTTTTTATTAAATTGATGCAAGTACAAAAGGTAAAAACTTACAACATTAGGACAATAACAATAATGATCCAAAAAGCAAGTAAACAGTAAAAGATAATTATATTGAAATGCTTTTAATACTGCACCGTTTCATGTTTCTGGACACAAAACCTAATATTTGATTGGAACATTTTACAACAAATAGTAAGTTTGGTACATGTTATGGTGGATATCAATCACTGCAATTTATAAAACTTATACCTGACAATATAACAAGAAAATTATACAAAAACTGTATCACTAATCGTCATCTTTCAAATCTAGAAGGGCAGTCCGTGCAAGATTTCTGGTGAGAGCCAGTCTTAGCAGATCTGCTTTCTCACCCGTGAGGTCTCTGGAATGAAGTTCTAAACACAGCATAATTTCATATGTGTCATCAGCCGACAGCACTGGTGTCTCAGTTTCAAGCAGAGGTAAAGTATCCAGCAGAAGTGTTTCCCAGAAACTGAAAATTTTAGATAATATAGTGAAGGTTAATTTTATCTAAAACTAATAAATAATATAAAATAAATATATAATATGTGGGTTCATAAAAACTGAGCTTTGGTATTACAATACAACAAACATGACAAAACAGCAAGTCATCTAGAATGTTCGTCACACAATATAGAAATTATAAAATACAATTCTTCATACTCACAAGTCAGGAGAAAGTTTAGAAGTTATCAAAGACACTAGCAACTTTGCAGCTTTTCTAAATTCCCTGTTTTTGTACAGACAATGAAAGTCGCAATATTTACCTAAAAATAAATATAATTTTATATTAAATAAAACTCAGGACTTCTGACTGCAGAGGTTTACAATATTAGTAGTTGATTTGAATGATTATATAAATAAAACATACTCAGAAGTAGCGTGGATCCCGTGAGAAGCATTCCAGCGTGGGGTAGTGGTGCGCCGGCGCAATACCGACGCAGGGCCTGTTCCGCTGCTCGTCCGCAAAGTTCCGTGGAGCAGGCTCGACCTCCCCAGGCCAGGGCGGCACCCGAATGCCCGCTGGTCAGCCGCCGCTTCGACATACAAGCGCATACTGTTTGCACTAAAAAATGAGTTTGTTTTGACAACCGAAAAAGTGGTGTTATAAACTCAACGCATGTGACTTTTGTAGATCCAAATGGGCAACTTCGATGGAATGGATATTTGTTTTGTGGAAAGCAAAATTACTAAACTAGGCCAGCTCCCAGCAATTAATCTCTCAAATCAGTTCTTTAAAATAGTGTAGAAGTAAAGACTAGCTTACCAACACTTGGCAGGCCATATTTATTTGCCACAGCCATTATCCTCATAGCCTTGGCCTCTGAGTCAATTGGGATCCTTTCTAGTAAAAGTTCAGCCCTTTTTAGCCCCTCTGGCGGAGCAGCTGCTAGGTAGGAGAGGCCTACAGACCACAGAGATTTGTGCTCCATAAGTAGGGAACCATACTCCAAGATAAGGCTGTCCCGTATTTTAGAAGTTACACTAAAAAAGTAAACTAAATTAATAAATAACATTTTTTAACTCCCTCTCTTTGGTGATATATAGTAAGATTTAACACTACCTCTCCATCTAACATCTTGAGTATTTTTAATACTAAATTTATTTAATAAAAGCACATTACAAAGCTGTCCAGTTTGAAACTGCTTTATCTTTAATAGATACAATTTACTATTATTATTATTACTTATTTAATACATATTACTAAATCATTAAGTCACATACTCAATTTGTTTGTCCAAGATTTGTAATTTACCACACTGATGGAGCATATCTGTGAGGTGGGTTGCAAACCAGCCATTGTCTGATATCTGCTGAATCTCATGCACAACCTAAAATTTAAAATAAAGGAATAACAAGGCATACACAACAAGTCTGGAAACATTGTACATGAAGAAATTATTACTGCTAATGTTAAGATATCCTTCTCTTCAGAATAGTAAAAAACTAGCTAAACATACTATGATAAAAAATAAACCCTACATAATATATAAGGGCGCGGGGGCCTCAGAAGTGTTTTGGATGGGTTTTACGCATAGCTGACATCACGATTACTGTTTACTTGATGGTGATTCATCATTGAAAGAAAATTTCACAAGTTCTTCCATCTATGTTTAATCGTAATACAGCGTAAAGACTTCCCACCGACGCCTGCGTGTCCGACGGAGACCCTACCATTGTACAGAATCCTCCTATCTGAGTTTAAGTTATTATCCTCTCACTATTACTGGTTCCACGGCATGTTATAGCGCGAAACTTATTACTTGTCGCGCCGATAAATATAATAAAACACTATATTTCGATATCAATTTACTGACCTGATGTAAGTCTCCCTCAAGCAATGCTTGAATAATAATATCTAAATGGGTTCTGCTTCCAGGTGCAAGGCCAGCACATGCTGCAGCAGCACTTGACATCTCTCGCCTTTTAGCCCAGGGCATTGTGAACATTATCCAGCCTCCTAACATATCAAACCATGATGTATACTTGCTGCGTATTGACTCAAATGCTCCATAGTCACCAATCATAATCTGCAATGTAGATGATGAATGTTCCAATATCGTAGAAAAGCTCAAGCTCTTACTCATTTTCTATCTAACAAGCTTAGTAAACAGTATACGCCTACCCGTAATATAAGCTCAAGTTGTGGCTGTAATGCCAGTGAACCACTTGTATATTTCGATCTACACTCTGCATGCCAATGTTTCCAAGATATAGTGAACTCTCCACTAGAGACTCCTCCATATACCTAAAATATTTTACTCAAAAATTATTGTATGTAAATGAAAACATTATAACTTCATTAAAAGAATAAATATATATAGTGAGCGACTTACATTATAAAGTGGCATAGTTCTCATTGAATTATCAAGTATTTTAAACTCATTACTATCAGAACATGAATGAAGCTTTAAAAGAGCTCTAGCAACATCAATTCTGCCTTGTACCACCATGCCTATTACAGCGTCCCAATATTCAAGGTGATCTTCAGACCCTTTTTCACATGCCTCTAATAAGAATGCTGCAGTCTGCTCATGGCAAGGAAAGTGAAATCTTACCCATTCTAGTATATAAGGTAAGACAACCTCTCCAGGAATAACATCTATATACAAAATCTCACACAAATGCCAAATACATTCTATCGAATAAAAAATTGTTGTGTGAGATTGTAAACTATTTCTTTCCAAGCCATCAGAAACCTTCTTTGTAGCTTCTTGTAAACTTTCTACGCATACTCTGATGATAGATCGGTACTGACGTGATATTTTCAAATATTCGACGTGATGGTCCGAAGTTTTCGACAACTCACTAGACTTTTGCAAAGACAAGAAGGAACCATTCGCTTCATTAACTAGTTTGCGTAATATAGGTAAGAATAGCAAAATTTCTTGCCGGATATCTAAGATTTTACTATCCCATTTTTCAGAAGTCTTGTTTATTTTGCTGCCTGGAAATATGGCAAACTTATTTCCTCGTCTCCAAGCACAGGAAACATATTTTCCAAAGCATTCGTGAGGCAGATTCTGAAATAACATACACTTACCGGTGAGCAAGTAAATAATCAAAATATTAAAACATAACCTACTTCCTAATATTTGAAATTCTTACAAAGTGTTTAACACGCTTCTTATTGTACATATTAGGAGAACTTGGTTCCAAAAACTGAATATCATCCATTATCTGTAAACTTTGTGAAATAATATCAAAATAATCTAACTGCAAAATTTAAACTAAAAGTTGGTATGTATATACGACGGCGCCAAGATATCAGAATGTATATATATTATAATATGACTTATGTTATATCAAAAAACAGCTCATTGAAGTCTCACTGTCAAACGAATGACAAAACGAACGTCGGCTAAAACAATAAAGTATACTCTGCCACAGACATAGTAATTTTGTTTTTGCTGTATTTAGGAAAATTGGATCGACAGATTATGAAAAATTGCTAACAGCTACTTTTTATATGTACTAATATCATGTTTGATTTAAAATAATTGAATATTGCTCCAGTTCTGAATACGATTTAATTTTTTTTTTTAAAATTAATATTTGTATTGGAAAATAATTTTTTAGTTGGCGCGATAATGAATCTGAAATAAAAGGAATGTTACTTGGTCGGATATTCTGTTGGCAGACATGTTGATTTGTCAGGAGACGATTTTGTCAATTATTATTATTCGTCAAAAGTATTTTGTTTAGAAAGATTTGTACAAAATTATATAGTTATAATCTAGTGATAACGTGCTGTGTACCGTGATAATAGGATAATGTTTTATATATATTTACTTTATTAGGTTGTTTAAGAAAAACTTTTAGGTCCATTGTAGATATCGGTAAGTATTGCATTCATATTTTTTGTCATACTTTTTAAGCAGTAACTCGACCGAGTCACAGTTTCATGCACTGTTCGACGGGCCTTCACCTCTACTGTACGTGTAACAATGGTTCCGTCTTATTGCTATAGGATTTTTACGTAGGAGTTAACATGAAAGCAAATTATATTTAGGTCGTGAAAAATATAATGTTTGTGTGTTTACGTTTTGGATTATTGTATTGTGACGTCAAGCTATGAAGTGAAAATACTTCGTATTCGTGTAGTTTGCGATATGATAAAACTTTATCTGCAGCTGATAGCTATGATTTAGATTGCAACTTCAACTCTTGCAGTACACACTACTAAGAAGTTTTCTTAAAGTGATTATAAATAGTGATTAGTGTAGTTATTTTATTATTCTGAATTTCCTGTAAAGTAAGTAGTTTTCTGGCTTATTATTTTCCCAAAAATTAAACATAATTTTTATCTGAAGATAAACTAGACATATATTTCCTCATCTTTTCTTAGTGCAAGTAAAACTTCTATTTTGTTTTAAATCATTGTGACTTAAGGTACTTAAGTAAACTTTTCATGCTTTAACATTACTCAAAAAGTTGAATATGGGTGGTAAAAATACTTATAAATTAATAAGTTATTAAAATTAATAGCTAAATGAATATTCATAGATATTATAAATAAGACTAAGTAAATAAACAGATCCATTAAACACCTTTTTAATTGAAATCTTACACAAAAAGAAGTTTTAAACTTGATAAGTGTTATCTTAGTTCATCACATTGATAAAAATTCAAACTTTGATGTACAAAGACAATGGAGATAACTTTACTAATTGAATAGAATAACAAAAATACATTTTTATTCTTCTATAGTTAATTTTCTACAGTTTAAGATAAAAGCTACACTATACAATTTTCTTAATAATGTGGAGAATATAAAGGATACTTTCTAACATCCTGACAAGGAGAGTGAAAGAATTTTTTGTGTTTAAAATCCCATGGGTCTCAGGTATACAAAATAGTAGAACCTACAAAAAAAAGCCATTGTCCTTTATATTGTCTAAAAACTATTGTCACCCTGATACAGTGTTAAGAATTTGATGTAATTGTTTTGAGTGCTTTGTTTACTTGAAATTAAATAGTGTGAAATTTGTTCTTTAGACAGTGTACAGCTTAGAATTCCATTCAGTCTAGTAATATAACTTTGTGTTTGTTTAGTTAACAGTTGTGATGTTACATATGACAACTTCTTGCAAGGACAGTTCTGGTCCAGATGACATGAGACAGGTTCTTCTTTACAGTTAGGTTGTAAACACGATGTCACGCCTTAGCATAAGCAACGAGCGCACGTTCCTCCAAATATCGACTAACAGTAAACTGCTTTGACATATTAATTCTGGTGTTGCTCATTTTTGAATATTTGTTGTGGAGGTTGTATGCGATGTTTTACAAAACTATATCTTAAAATATCTATAGTAAATGAATATATAATAGACCTTATGTTTACTGATACTTGTAATGCAATTAAGCGACAACTAACTCAGGGTTAAGGTTGGCGGCGAGGGTAGGACGATCGATTCTCCTATATTTAGTTTGTTTTCCTTCCGTATCCACGTGATACGCCGCCTCATTTTTCCATGCGGGCAGACGAAGGTCAATGTGTGGCCTGCTAGAGGTTAGACTTAGAGTCTAAAGCAGCAATTCTGTTCAGGGAAGTCCCAGGGAATTGAAATTTGACAATATCAACACAGACAGACACATTCTGAGGCATTACGGCAGCACAGGTCAATTCTGCAAGATCCTCGACTTCCCAGTTTTGTTTCAAGAAACACTTTAATTCATCATGCTAAGCAAGAAAATACATCAAATTTCAAAATCAAATATTTATCTTTTTAAATACTGATAAATGAACGCACGAGTTTGAGTCATGCTGATATAGCGGATTTCTTCGTGGTTTTTCTGTCATTTTTGTGACAATTGCTATATAGCATAGCACGTTGTTTATTTAACCTCTGATGGAGTTAGACCGCTGTTTTATATTGTTTTCTAAGAATTGGTACGTTTTCATGGTTTTATGTGTAATATCGGTGGAGTTTTACGCATAAACTGTAGGCCATTGTGTAAACTTAAAGGAAAGACATATGATTCATTGAAAAATGATTGTGATGCCGTCAAAATTCTCTATAAACCACATGTAAAATCACCACATTTCTAATTGTGAGGATTATAATGAAAATATATATGGATTGAAATGGCTCTAAATGGTTAGAAGTTAGTGGGTAGCCAGGACCGCAGAACCTTTAAAATTAAACGCTACTTTTCCAAATCTACTACATTTTAAATCACGAACTATGTAAATTCACCATACGTAATAAGTGTGGATCATTAAAACCATAATTAATTAGTAGAATTAGAAAGGTACGGTGAGGGCGGTCCCTGATTACTTAAACGCCTTGGACACACGCGCGACCTTCGGCACGACCTTCCCAATTTCGTATGTTTATATTCTCTAAAGTATGCCAGGCCACTTGTGAGTCACGGAGCATTCCCGCCAAGGTTGCACTTATCAGACCGGTCAGTTAACTTGACAGCGTATTGCCTCATTGCCGAAACCAAAGAAATCGTAATACTTTAAATCTTTGCATAGCATTCCAATTGATGTAATGAAAGAAAAAGTTATAATTGAATGAATCTTTACATGGCTTTAGGAAGCCTTGAAAATTACAAGCCATAAGACATCAATAGAGGCGGAGCTCCGATGAAGTGTTGTAAAAATGAGGCAAATTATTTCTTTTGTCATTTTTTGTGTTTCACGCAGACAAAGTGGCAAGAATTAAACAATCGAAGAAACCATCAGGTAGACGCTGGTTCCTTATAAAAAATTATTTCCTCTTATTCGCAAGGCGTTTCCTGCCCAGTGCAATCACACCACGAGACGAAGTACAAGAATATTGAATTGTGTTAATAAAGATCACTTACGCATGTTCAATGATAAGGATAATGTTGGGATACTGAATTTTACCATTTGGGGCAATTTGTCCGCGAACCCGCATTTAATTCGTTCGAGTAAACATAGCTCTTATAGTTCCAACAGTTCGTTCGTTACAGGCATACGATCCTTTATATAGATATTTCCTATTTTCGAATACAGTTCGAGGCTGAGATATGAAAAGCAGGAGCTATGAACAATCATAGAATAGAAAGCGACTGTGCTTGGTGGTTCCTAGATTTTGGACGTTAACTCCGAGAATATCACTCGGCGATGTTCATCAAGTTTTTATTATATAACGTGGTTGTAAAAGGTTGGGCACCTCAATGGTATATTACCAAAGTCAACCACGCCACAATCTGCGCTTTGAGAGCAGATTTTTACGCGGCTTAAATGGTTTAATCAAGGGTATCCGATATCCTCATTCACTTAGTGAAACAGTGCAACTATTATATCACGCTGGTAATCTGAGCCCGTGGTATGAGTCTGAACGAGCCGGCGACAGCATGGCTCTCCCACGGGTAAATAAGTGTGAATGATTGGAGGTTCATACTAGTACAGTTTATACACGAGATAATAGTTTGAGATTGTCTTGGGATCTGGTTAGATTGCGCGAGGGCGCATCGCTGACACGAGCAACGGACGCGTGCGGCCGCTCGATAACATATCGATGGAGTAACTCGGACACATGTTCGAGGTGAACGGCCTCGCAGCTCATGAAAAAATGACCAGAAACAAATTGAAGGCAGTTTTAATCCTCAAATCTCACCTCAAACCTAAAAAAAAAGTCGATTCATGTGCATTGACTGTGGGAGGCGGCAGAATGCGAGTGGTACGGTGCGCGTGACGTATCGCAATCGGTGGCTTCCTGCCCGAGAGGCCGTCGCGTCGTGTTACGTGTATCCCAAGCGTTGCGCCTTTATCGCTTTCGTTGTGAGCCTGTAGCCTGTCGCTGCGAGGTGTGCGCTGACGTCACAGCATTTTTGATTGCCGCCTATAACGAGTTGTAACGGCTCTGCACAAAAACCGGCTTCGCACGTATCGAATGTATACAATTAACTGTATATGGCAAGTAATTGTTAATTCAATATACCGATAATCCCTCGGTTTGTTATCTAAGAGTTTGTTTGGCTTCAAACGCTAATTTGCCTCGTTCCCAGCCCCGACGCGCGAAACGTGGGTGTCATATGTTCCAGACGCTATCAATACTCCTATAATTTCATGAAATGGGCTCATCCCTCCCCGAATGTGGGCACACGCAGTGATTATCAAGTGCTTATGTAACATCTCCGTGAATACAACATTTCTTACTTAAAAGCAACGAATTTCCGCACAAAATTATGAAGCATGAAGTTTCAATATCAAGGAACGGTAACTCGCGCCGCATCACTTGCCGCTGTTATGAAATAATCGTCGGCCATAAAAAAGAGCCTTCATATGCTTTAAATGCCGGCAACACACCCGCGAACTGACAGACACAACTGGGGCTAAGGCAGCACGCGGGCGGTGCGCCGCTTATCCTAACTTTTGTTAAAATAAACACCAAAATATAGTTTGTTAATTTTTTTACTTTCAGAGACAAAAAATTCAAGTTCTTAATAATATTTACTGTCGTTGTACATAAATATTTATTTAAATTCAGTCATCGATGCTGCATTGAAGTCTACAATATTTGGCCTTCAGCGGGCACGTGGTGCTGTCTCTTTATGTCAGGCTAGCTGTGCTCCCCGATGTCAGCTGCTTTTTTGAAGAGCCTTTTCCGTTTATCAATGATTCCTAGAGGAATAGTTTTCAATTATTCCTATCCCCAAGATAGTCACCCTTTTTCTTGGCGGAACATTGGCGTTTATTGTTTTACGTGCTTTTGGGTCTTGTCCAATAGGTTTTCACTTAAGACCACCTCGTATTCCAACTTGACAGATATTTCCTGACTTGCTTGCGTTCGATATAGGTTAAATGAGTCGTATGGCAACAAGGTGCTATCTCTGCAGAGTTGTACGAGGTCGCCAGTTCGAGCTTGTATGGCATGAAGTGGTGCTGGGTTATATTGAAGCGTCGTTATGCAATACATGCTAATAGCATTACATCATCTGCATTTGTAACCAGCTTAATATGCTTAGAGTGCGATGTGTTGGGAAGCCTTTGCAACTGTCGCTGAGCACACGTTGCGTAACCCAGCAGCGGTGTTCCTCTTTCCCTTCTTGAAGGTGGAGGCCTCCTTCTAGAATTCGTGGTGTTCAGTTTTACGAGTCCACTTGCAGTTACCTAGACGTTGTCATTTGCGGTCTGATCCGAGTTCGTTTCCCTCAGTGGCTTCTATTCCAGGAGGTGCTTGTCCCACGATTTCTCATTCCAGTTAACGTGTCCAGCATGGCATTCATTCTAAAACTAATTTTAAACCGATGTATTTTTGTTGAAAAGAATTCTAATGAAATACTTTTTCGTTCCTAAAATATTTCAATGTTTTTTGTTTACTTCTTGATTGCGATATTTGAAATGAACGACTGCGCGATGGCCTCGCTAATAACAACCTCACACATGACGTGTGCTGTGCGGAGAATAGCTCGTCACACCAATACCGACGTATGCTGCGGCTGTTTTGCGTGTTTTGTTTGCCGCGCAGCCGCTTAAACGCGACTGTCGGCCAGCTACGATAGCTATCAGTCGTGGCTTTTTCCGTCACTGTAGATTGGACGCTCTTAGCAAAGCCCTACTGTGTACCAGTAGGCGACTTAAACCAATACACAGTAGTGTATTGGTTTAAGTCGCCTTTGTAGCGATGTTATCGTCCTATGTGTTAAAACTGTTTGTCTGTTTTACCTTGCGGTTAGTGTTTCCGGTGTTTGATTCGCTTGTAATGGTAGACGTTCGTACACACGCGGTGGCTTATGAGCTCAGCAGCGAGTAGCGACAGCGTAGCACAACGAACCGTCGGGCGCGCGGGTCAACGGCACTGTAAAATTGAATTTTATCTAAATCAGCGAACGATGTTTGTGCCGACGCGACGTTCGCTCGGCTTTCTTTGTTACCGGTGACAGCGCCAACTCAAAACGCCGCCTTGTTTACCTCTTCACATTTGCCTCGCCGAATTGTTTCACTGCTTCATTTGACTTACCTATCCCTAGAATACTATCAACGCAGCCGCACCCCAACATAGGATGGAGGTGTTCCCACTCCAGTTTAAAACACGAATTAAGAGACGTAAGACTAAGGAAAAATTTGAGCTACAGTCGGCAGCTTTGCCTATAAAGACATCCGTTAGTGGGTTATGAGGGATCAAGATAATGACTTTAAAGTATGAATAATAATGAAAATCCGTAAAACACACAGAAATGTGCCCAGCGCCCCTACTCAACAATACTCAATTATTCGTAATTTTTTGTGTCTTGTTTGAGACTGCTAAATACAGCATTTTGAATTCAATCGATGATTTATATCTAATAACAAATGATAATTTCATTAATTATAGAAAATCGTTTGACAGTTCTTTGTATTATACTTGTGTAAATGAATTCATTGGATTAAGTAATCTTTTCGTTTCTGTTTTATTCCGTTGTACACGGGATCTAACCAAATATTTAATTTTTTAATATTCTTAACTGCATATTTTATTTATTTATTGGGAAAAACAAGCAGTTCTCCAAGTCTTTTTGATATATTTATAATATATTTAAATTCCCTTATACAAAAATTTGTACCAGTCCTATTTCGCGTAGAGCTGAAGCTGTGGGACATTTTAGGTTTGACTATTACCATATTATTTAATAAATAAGCTGTTTACTGGCTTCCTTAATTTAGGATTTATTTACTGGCATAATAAAATATAAATCTGGTATAATACTGGTTTTAATCTATTCACATACGCCAAAAATTATTCTTTAAATAAAAATAGAATGACTAATGAGAAGTTATTCAGTGAATCATTTTTATCCGTTTGATAAAGGCATTAGCTTACCAGATTGTTTATTGAAACAAACACGGCCAAAATTATATCGCTCCGCTAATTGAAGGAATAACCACGAAATTACAATTATATATCTCATAAATTGAAATCATTTTTCTAAAACTTAGCTAACATATCAGCATTTTGGACTTCCGTAGCCATAAAGACCTTCTTCGTCAAGGAAACAAATGTTATTCTATAGCAGACATATTTCTCCTATATAGTAAGAGAAAACCGCCGCCCATGAAAAATCGCCTCACAGTCCGCGCATTGGTTATGTTGCCGGCTTTTTACGCCTTAAGCGGCACTTTTAAAGCTCTCCGATATCCTCACTCACTCTGTGAAACACAATACAAGTACCGTTTCACGTTGAGTATTCTGTGAGCCCGTGGTATCACTTTGAACGAGCTGGCCCAATTTAGAACGTTAGCATACATATTCAGCATGGCTTTCCTACTGGTTCTTAACAAGAAATATTAGTTAAATCGTCGTAATGCAAAGTAAAACGGATCTTGGACGCTACTGTGCTTGAGATTTCCCGGTTTCCTTATCAGTTTTTTTACTTATTTATTGTTTTATTCACTTTTCAGAACTGGACGAGTTTGTGGACACACTGGAGCTAATAGTAGTAGCTAATGAACGCTTCGTATGTTCGCAGGTATCCCTTCGCGGGGACGAAATGCAAGTAAACGTGGCGGGGCTAAGGAGGAATATTAAGAACCTTGCGCACAACTACTCTGACGCTCAGGTACGCTCGGCCCATCCTCTTGCATCGGCTGTTCACAGCTTCCCTTAACCTTATTCTTAACTGTGACATCTTCCGGTGGGGAAATGCTTGTGTAAAATCGACTTAATGACTTGCAATCGAGAGTTGTAATTGTTAGATTTTACTAAAGAACTGAACCTCATGTGCGTGAAATATTAAAGTGATCACCCTAAATGTGGCATGGCGTAGTTTCAAAAACTAGCTCTGCCTGTCCGTAATGATGGATGCGTGTGCGCAGGTAAAAGTGCGTGAAGCGACATCAAACGACCCATGGGGCCCGTCCAGCACGCTGATGGCGGAGATCGCCGACCTCACGTACAACGTGATGGCCTTCACCGAGATCATGCAGATGATCTGGAAGCGGCTGAACGACCACGGCAAGAACTGGCGCCACGTGTACAAGGCGCTGGTTCTCATGGAGTACCTCATCAAGACGGGCAGTGAGAAGGTGGCCATGCAGTGCAAGGAGAACATCTTCGCCATCCACACGCTCAAGGACTTCCAGTACATGGAGGAGGGCAAGGACCAAGGTCAGCGCTTCTCACTTAGCTTTACCGTTCGTCAGTTTACCTAGAACGTCCGCACTGGAGGGACGCCCCGCGCGGCCCTCAGCTAAGCCTAATTGATCGGAACACGACACCGGCACGGCGGAATCGCGAGAAGTTAACTCGACACCGCCAACGGCATACGTAGGCTTTCGCCCGTTTGCCTGATCAACAGAAACATAAATAAATACCAAATATGTGTGGAATAGTAGGTTTGGAAAAGCCGGCCTCCAATATGAGCCTTGTATCGGTTAACACGACCTAATGTCAGACAGATAGGCTAATTTTTTTAAATTCACGTAATTTTGTATTGCATCGCGACTTTATTTTTATTGTATGCGTATACAATGTATGTGTACAACGTATGTGTATACAAAACACGTTTTGTAGTTTACGGATCATCAGATTTTTCAATATACGCTGTCATCTGGGTTACGATTACAAAATACATCATTCTATAATGCATTTGTGGAAGTATAAGAGTCCATGAATGCACTAAGCGAAATAAGATAATTAAATTTAATTCGTTTTTCTACAAAAAACTACACAATTTGTAATTTTTAGAATTGTTTAGTTTGTTTTTCACCCGTGGGAGAGCCATGGTGATGCATATGATGACGCATTAATTAGGCTGGCTCGTCCGAAGTGATATGACTGGCTAACAGAATACTCAGCGTGAAACGGTACTTGTACTGTGTTTCGCAGAGTGAGTGAGGATATCGGAGGCCTTTTCGGCGGCCTAAAAAATGCCGCATAAAAAGCAGGCGACTCAATCAATGCGCGGCCTGTGGCGTGGTTGTTCATGGGCGGCGGTGTTCTCTTACCATATAGGAGACCCACCTCCGTCGTCCGCTATAAAATAAATAAAAATATTTAAAAAGTAAGCCGGTTCAATCTTCTTATCTATTCTTGGATCTTAATTGAGCTGGGTGTGGCTCATTGTGCAGGACTGAACGTGCGCGAGAAGGCGAAGCAGCTGGTGCACCTGCTGAAGGACGAGGAGCGGCTGAAGAACGAGCGCGCGCGCGCCCTCAAGGCCAAGCAGCGGTTCGCGCAGACGGCCAACGCCTTCGGCAGTGACGGCGCGCTCGACTCGCCTGCCAGCCCCACCTACCCCGCGGTACCGCTCGCGCCCCGCTCTATCGTAGCAGTCGGGCGCTCTTTAGTCTAGTACTATTCTTAGTCTATTGGACAAATCGAAAAAGCAACTAAAACTATAACAACCTTGAGTCCTGGCAAATAGTCAAATGGGCCTTTACAGTCCGACTGTTAAAGAGGTTGAACAGCCTTCGTCTGCATTTCGCAGATTTCGCTTAAAGTTAATTATACAAAAAAATTTTACATAGACAAGTTGTGCGTATTTGTAATATTTTTATATAAAATCAATTTACAAATTGCCTTGCTCCATCCAGTTGAGCGGCAGTGGAGGCTTGTCTGGCAGCGAGTGGAGTGGAGGCGGTGGTGGTGGCGGCGGCGCGGGGACGGGGCGGGAGTCAGAACTAGCGCGGCCGCTGACGGCCGGCGAGGAGGAGCTGCAGCTGCAACTGGCGCTGGCCATGTCACGGGAAGAGGCCGAGCGGGAGGAGCGCCGCCGCCGCTCGGATGACGTGCGCCTGCAGTTGGCCATCAGCCAGTCGCAGAACGATTTCCAGTAAGTATTTAAGTCAATTTTTTTTTTATTATTCTATAGCGGCCAACGGAGCAGGTGGGTCTCCTATATGGTAAGAGCACACTGCCGCCCATGAACAACCGCGGCACAGTCCGCGCATTGGTTATATTGCCAGCTTCTTACGCCACTTAAGCGATATTTTTAAGGGCCTCCGATATCCTCACTCATTCTGCGAAACACAGTACAAGTACCTTTTCACTCAAAGTATTTTGTAATCCCATGGACTTACTCACTTAGGACGAGCCGAGACAGTTTACACTCCGTTTTGCTAATGCCACTCTTAAAAAAATGATTGACTTGAGTACTGACTTATAGAAGCAAGTCCTCACGACCGCTGGCCAAAGGCCTAGGTCGCTGCCAAAGCCCATCCTCATCCTGACCGCAATTCCCAATAGGTTAGACCAGCTGCTGGTGCCAAAGATACGCATGGTGCGCGGCCTGCGCTGGGACCAAGTACGCCGTGCTCTGGAACGCACGCATGCCTTACAGAATGTAATTCAGTTAGTGCGCGCCACTATTCTTTCATCGCGTACATCATCCATATTTCCAACAACATTACTCCTTTTATTACTCAATGATAAAAAGATCAATATATTTTTTGTGTGTTATACACACTAATATGGTTTCTCTAAACATTGCAGGTCCCCCGGTGCCACGGGTGTCGAGAAGAAGCCCGAGAGTAATGGCCAGTCGCACCTGTTGGACCTTCTGGACGTGTCTCTGGGACCTCCTCAGCCAGCCGCTGACCCCTGGGGTCTGCCAGGCGATAAACCCAAACCGGTATGTCGCAAACACCTAACTTAGTTGCAGAATGAAATATATAATCTTTCTAATCATAATAATGACAGAATATTCTCTTGATTTCGGTGGATCCCACCGAAGAAGTCCCTGCAGCATGCTTATCAATGCAAGGTTATCGGATCGAAGTTGTTATAAAAAAATAATATATTTTATCTAATCAATTCTATAAATAAACTTAAATCTGCAATATTTCTCTAAATATGGGTTATTGAAAATCCATCTTAATCAATGTTACGTTCTATTCTCCTAGCCGGATACGTTGGATATTAGTATATTTACGGATTCGATGGTAAGAGTACTTGAGTGATGGCTACCTTCCTTAAATCACATGCACCGCAGCGCTAACAAGATTGCGCTAATTCCGTTGCGAGCGTCGGCAGTACGCACAATCGGGGTCGCCTCGACCCCGCTCGGCCGTAGCGCTGTAATCCCATTAAGCGTTGGACGTCATGCCAGCTCCCTGGTAAACTCGCCGCTGCTCCTTCGCCCAATACCTTGACCTTCCTTTTTGACCGATGCAGAGGTCGCTTAAAACAGACAATTATATGTGTCCTTGTTACCTTTATAAGCTAGAACTATCATGTCGGCTCTGGACCATACATTTATAATGGCTAAAATAAATACCCTATCTGATCATTATGCCGTTGAGAATCGCTGCCCTAGATCACTGCAATATACATCTCGCAGAGAAGCAGCATGATACGGTACTTGTACTGTTTGGCAAAGTAATTAAGGATAGTGGCCCGTTCAGTTGCAGCTTAAGCGTTTAAATAGCTGATAACGCAGCCGATGAGCGTATTGTCCGCTAATATATTTAAAAATACTTATTAAATTGTATATACCTATGTCAGCGGATTGCTATGTTAAATGAGTTGTCCATAGTTCTCAGACTCATTCTGAGGCTGTTAAGCAAGTTTATCAAGGTACAAGTATACAAGTGCTGACATGCATTTTAAAGCATTTCGTATAGTTAGTTATGCTCGATTGCAGGACACGAGTTCGGAGGCGTGGTCGGGCGTGAACAGCCCCGCGCGGGACCCATGGGCGCCCGCCGCTACCAGTGCCGACCCGTGGGCACCGCTCGCGCAGGTACTTGAAGAAGTCCGTTTTGCTTACCTATCCAGTCCTTTCATAGCAATTGCTAGTCTGTAGCAGTTTTTTAAATTGTTTATAATATGATGTATAAAGAAAAACTATTTAATCATATAGTTTATCTTAAGTTTCTCTTTGACATTTAAGTTATATTGCAATTCGTTGAAGATGTTATCAAAGCTGCCGAAGTGGGCTTTAAGTGTTGTTTCTTTAGAGCAACATCATTTGATAATAATTGTTCTTAAAATTAATTTTATTTACTATTTAATCGGTACTATATAATTATATGATGTGTGTTTCGGATTGTTTGCCTGTTATTGTTAGCGTGTCCAAATTTTGGCGGCTCTTTGATAATTCATCAGGTTCTAATGGTTGATTTCCAGAGCAAGAGTCCGACGTCTCTGATCTCGTCGCCGTCGTCGGACCTGGAGCAGTTCGATGCGCTCTCGCAACGGCAGAAGACGCAGCACAACGAGCACGACCCCTTCGATCTCTCCGCCCTCGGTACGGTACACATATAGCATTACTATCAGTTGAGGCCTATAGAATCAAAGGCAGCTAAATCCATAATGTCAAATATTCTGTAAGCTAAAAAAATCGATACCTTTATTTAGGTAGTTACGATATTATATAACGGCGCGGGGTCTCAGAAGTGTTTTTGGATGGGTATGACGTCAACATAGCTAGCTTTCTCGCCCCAAAAGTCCGCGAGAAGCTGTAGAGGCCTTATGCCGACAGCGTTAGTCATGTAAAAAAAAGCATAACTGACATCATGATTATTGTTTTCTTGATGATGATTTGGTGATTCAGCATTGAAAGAAAACTTTAAAATTTCTTCCGTCTTTGATTATTTGTAATACAGCGTAACGACTTCCCAAAGAGGTCCTTAACATCCAGCGGCTAAATTCAACTCACTTGGCCATGGAGGAGAATTTGTAGTCATCGTTACACGTGCACGTTGTCGATATATATATTTTAAAACCAATTTGTTAAGAATTTGAACATTACCAATAATCTGAATTTTAATTATTAAAAATGTCTCTATATTTGAGTATAAAGTAAAAATAAAATTACATCTAGCTGTCTTTGATTCCAACTATAGGATAGTGTAGTAGATTGACTGTTAATCCATCGCTGGATTTAAACACTATCAGCTGAAGTGCATTTGCAATTTACTACTTGTCAACGTTTCTGTATAAAAAGCAGTGTTAGTAGTATTTAAGATATTTATAATTAAAAAGATTAGGCTTAATATGGGTTTGGGGTCGGCTTCCAGGTGGACAACTGAGTCCGGCGCCTGTGGGCGCCAGCACGGGTGCTATAAAGAAATCGCCTTCAGCCTTCCTTGGTGAGAACTCGTCGCTGGTAAATCTGGAACGCCTGCTGCAGCCGGCCGCGGTTGCGCCGCCCGCCGCGCCCAACCCCTTCGGTCCCGCCGCGCCCGTCGCCGCCCCTCTCGACACGCCCCGCCAGATGTTCGCCCAGCCGCAGCCGGTAATTTTAAAGCCTAAACCAACATTACAGTAAAAGCTATTTATTTTATTTTTTTATCATACATATTCAAGACACAAGCAAAAAATAATAAAATTAAAAAAATCTTTCATCTAGGTGGCTTCGTCCACCCATCGTCCATAAATTTTGAGCGAATCTCTCCGACCGGCTCCACTCTGGACATAATTATTGACGCTATTCTATTCCGTTGAATGGCGTTAAATGTCCTGCATTTCGGAAGCGCTTCACCACTTTAAATGTCTAAAGACATTATTGTACGCAACACGAACATTTTATTCGCGGGGTATATGTTCCATAAATAGGCCGTGAATACAGATTGGTAATTTATATAGGTTTATAGAAGATACGTATCTAGTTGACAAAATAAAATAAACAAATATATGAAAAATAACAATTTAACTGAATTTTGTGAACATTGATTCGTTCCATAGATGGATATTGATCCATGAAGAAGAAATCGCAATGCTGATTTGCCATTTTAAAACCTTTACTAAGATTTTTCAAATTAACACCGATCGCGGCGAAGGCGGCTATGCCAAGTCCTCGGCGATTCTAAACAAAATAGTATAGGCACTAATAAGATCAATTTTACTTTCTTTACCTACTCCATTTGACGACATTTATAATAACCATTGTTTTTTGTTTTAATATTACTCAAGTGTTTTGGTCATTTGACTGTAAAGTTATGAGTTGAATAAATAAATACAAGATATTGAGTTGGATAACTACCTAATGATTGGATTCCATTTATTACTATGTATGTACTTATTGTATCCGCGGATAAATATATTTGTAGCCGCGGATATAGGATTTGGATCGCATTCTTTCAATTGGCCAATACTGAGAACGCGAATGAAAGAAGTGCGAGCAAAAAGGTTTTAGTTATTACAAATGTTTATAAAATAACATGTACACCATAAGAAACGCCATCTATTGCAAGTTGGTAATGACTAATGAGTGATTGTAGTGATGGTGGAGCCTCTGGCGAGTAACTGTCGTGTTGTTGAAATTCAACCTAGCTACCTCAAATTATAATAATTTTTATTAATTTTTTTTTTAATTAGCTGAAAAGGTAACGTTTTTGAATGGTTCAACTGTGGGTGTTTCAGGCGAAACTTTCTATAAACGAGATCAAGCAGCAGCAAATGGGCCTGGCCTCCAACTTGAGCTTCCCCCACGCGTCGCCGGCGTTCAACGCGCCACCTCTCGCTATGGCCGCCCCAATCCCTCCTCTGAACAACAATATGGGGTCGACAATGCCTCCACTGGGATCTACGCTGCCCCCGCTGGGATCCACTATGCCTCCTCTAGTTAGCACGTTGCCGCCGCTTAGCGGGGTTCCTTTATCCGGAGCGCCTCTCGGTAAGTTTTCCTTAAGTAGTTTGGTCAGACTTTGTCATAATTCAATGGCCCAAGTTCACAATGAAACTGTTTGAAAGCTCTGGAAACAGACTAATTATTATAATAAAATACAATATTTATTCACTCTGTTTTTACAACCGGAGAATATAGATTGTCTTCCCTTCCGAGCGCCAGGATTTAAAGGAAATTTAAAAGGGCGCTCCTGCAAGGGCTGAGGGTGTCCATGGGCAGAGGAAAGCTTATCCTAGATCAGCCTCCAGCTCGTTTGCTACCGTTTTTATAAAAACAACCTCGCATTATTATATTTCGCTTGTCTGTCTGCAGGTGGCGTGACGTCGGACCCGTGGGCGCCGGCACCGGCCGCGGCGGCGCGCTCCGGATCGCCCTGGTCGCCGCCTCCCGCGCGCCACACACCCAACCCTTTTCTCTCCTAGCCACGGGTAATTTTGTAGCACCAATTCCTTTAGGGATCGATTTTTGAGATGGGCAATGAAGAGGGTCACACTTGAATAATGTACATGTAATTATTTTGTATAATATTTCTAAAGTGTGTCTTAGCAAAGAGTTAACCAACAAATTACACAAAGAGATGTCCATAGCTTTATCTAGACTTCGTTTTGCGTATTGAAGATGAAGACTAAATTTAATTTGTCTTGTTCCAGAGTGGCGTGTAGCAAACAACCCGAGGGCGAAGCCCAAGCCACGCGACGCAGCCCCACGCCAGTGCTACATAGATGATCTATTTTTATATGTATACCCGGTTATATTATCCGTTCACTGCGACCGAACGCTGTTTTCCGACCACTACCGTGCACGCTTTTGTTCCTTTTATTCGTTGTAGTGACAATTAAAAACAAATACAGGTTTCGTTTCGGAGTTACCTGTTAGTGGTAATCGCAACTTGTGATCTAAGCTGAAGTCGAGTTCCGTTGTAACGAGTCGAGATGCTTTCGGTCTTATCAATTAAATTTGTTTTTCTGACGTTGAACGCTGAGAATTGTAAATTACTCTAAAAATAACTAACAAACTCTCTCAAGTTGCCTGTCTCCAAGAGACGAGACGAGAAACGCGACGCCCATACATCACCGTCCCCCGGCGAGTATGAAATTGAATTGAAACTGAACTAATCTTCTACAGGAACGAACACCAATTAATATTTAACTAGGCTTAGGGATTGTGGACTATTAACAAGGCCATTTGCCGAATGTTTTATCTCAGTTTTAAAACTGCATTGCTTTTGCCCTATTGACACTGAAAGCGACAACTTTTACTTCAGAGATCCAGCAAATCAAGTTGATATTGTGCGTTGCATAATTGTGTGGCTCTTATTTGTGGCGTCCAAATGGTAGCTTAGTGTAGCTGACTAGTTGTAACGAGTAGGAATACTTGAGTCCAGAACAACTCGGCTGTTGCCGGACCCGAAGGAAGTCGACGGGCGATAATGCCTTGCCGCGCGCTTGCTCTGCGCTCGCCGACTGCTCACGGGTCACGGCGAGAAGTAAACGTGCCTTAAACACCCCACTCGCGCCGCATTCGCCACGCGGCTCCGAGGCGGGCCAGTGCGACCTGCCTACTTTCGGTTAATATTGTCGAGTGATGCAGCTAAGGGACCGGATGTCTGAGAAGCAAGTGGAGGTGGCCGCAGCGAAGAGTGGTCACCGCCAGCTGGTCTCCATAGCACACGTCGGTGCTCGGCTTTGAGTTGGCCGCAGTTCGTGTTACCTTCATGATCCATACTACTGTAAGCTTCTCAGTGTAGAGTGAACTACTACTGCTCGTGTTCTGAAACCTATCGGTAGAGGTGTGCTTTTGAATGTTGCCAGTGCGAAGGCTCTACAACATGATCAAAACTTCATTCTCGTTGTAGAATATTGACCGAATCATGTGTTGAAAGTATACTTGTTTTTTTTTCATTATTTTGTTTGATTATCTGGGAGCTAACTGTTGATGTTACAGTATTTTTCAAATGTCTTTTGTTTGAAGATACAATGAGTTGAATCTGTGGTAGACTTTATTTTTTTCTGAACGCTTATGGGAATATTTCCCTGAAATCTATTGACTGTCAGTATTTTAATGAAATCAATTCTAACTTACTTTAAACCACTCGTATATATCTTTATGTCTCCCATATGTCTGGCCATTTTTGCCAACTTACCTTCGGGTATTATTTTAGCAAGATTAAGCGTTGCTCAACTAGAAGCGACGTAGCAATTTCTCTGTCACTCGCTGCTAGGAAGGGACACACATTGTCAGTACGTGTCAGACGCCAAACGTTGTTTGAGCAACTTACGTAAATCTTTTGTATAGGTTTTTTGCTTCTACACTTTTTTTTATAAGTAGCGGTTTTTAATGGTTATCAATTATTGTTTATCAGTTGTGTAATTAAATTATTTTAATATATTTGACCAATAAAATGCATCGATGTCATTTAGCTAGGGAGAACTGTAAAGATTACTGTAACTATTTAATTAAAATATATAAGTTTTTCAGTAATTGGGCTATCATTTACATGTTTCCTGCCAGTCTAATCTGGCAACTGCTGTTTGTAGCCAAGCTTTAAGGAAAGTTTCAGCTGGATAGAAAGCATGACTAATAAAATCGATACAGGAATGTATGCGTTAAGCGCTATTAAATTGAGATTATAGGATTTGAAACTTGCTTTGTTAAAGAATATCTTCACAAATAGATTATAATATTTTATTAATTACTAAATAGTTTACAGAGACATCGTACAAATATTGAAAAGGTAGGTAGGATCAGCGAAATCGCATCGACATTGTCGGATGCGGGAGTCGCGCACCAGCCGCAACACGTGTAAAAATCGTAAAAAAATTTGGAATGGACTTCCACTCGGCAGCGGTTCCCTTATTTCTATCATGTCACTTACATTAACTTAACTAATTATACATGCTACGAGCCGGACTTCGCGCGTGAACATCAGTCGAGTCGTGGTGGTGAACGGTCTTCAGGTGAAGGACGTTGTCCAGCTCTTAAGGTGAAGACAGGCGTTGGGGTGAAATGATTCGTGAAACAGGGTGCCGGCCGACGCTTGGCTGGCACAGGAAGGCGTCTCGAGTCGCCGCGATTGGCGTCACTTCCAATGCTTCGAAAATTGATCCCGAATGACATTCAATGAAGCGATAATTCGTCACGTAACAAAAATAATTCGTAAGCGACCGCAGAGGCAGATCTAGCATAGAATATTCTATAATTATAATAAAATCAGAGAAGCGATATTTGCATACGATCACATTCGCAAATCTGCGATAAATATACCTTAACCATACTAAATGCATCTGGGCAGAGGCGCTCAGCTAACTTTTTTTTGGCGGAATGCGTGACGGCAATGCACGCGGGGTATTGCCGCCATTCCCCTTTTTCTCTTTAAATTCCCCACATTCAGCGGATTCTGTTGCGAATCGGCCGCTTGGCTCGTTCGGCCGCCGCCTTGCCGCTGGCTGCCGGCTGCCCGCCGCCTGCCGAGCGCCAAGGTGGCGCAAGTGTACGTGTCATCTGCGCGCGCCCGTGTGCCGATCGCCTTTACATTCCATTCATTCAATAATTTAAACAGCTAGCGGAAGAGTATTATGCGGTGATGGGGTTCAGTTCAGCCTCGTTTCGTCCGACAGTCTTGCGCGAGGCTCATTGGCGAAGATGGACGCGAGTCAAGGTCTCCCGCGGCCTTCGATATTTTACTTGCACTTTTTAAATAATTGTCGTTAAACAGAATCGAAAAGGGATAGAAACACTTCCAAGAATAAATTAAGGGTTCTCGCGGCGCGGCGCTCCTGCTAGAGGATCCAGAGCCATCCCGCAGCAGCAGCGACGCGCAATCTGAGGCGCGGGCGTCTAGTACTCCCAATTAGTGGCGGAGCTGATCTCGGCGCTGGCCAGCCCGAAGTTGCCGTTCTTGGAGGCGGCGAGGTAGCGCCCGTCTTCCGCCGACCGGATCGACAGGCGGGTCGGTTCGCGCAGCTCCAGGTAGAAGCCCTGCGTTACAAGAGGACACTCAAGAAAAACCAGTCTGCGTTGAAGGCAAATATTTGATAGAAGGGACTGCGTCGAAACAGCAGTGCTCACCTGCGGTGTGTCGGCGTCGCAGGTGACAGCCTCGCTGTCCGCGTGCCAGTACTTGCCATTGGAGCCTGTGCCGGATACAAACATTTTTACTTTAAAATCTTTGTTGCTCGACTGTATGAAAATATTACCAATTAACCAGACTCCGCTGGATCCTTACCTTTGAAGTAGACGGCTCCCTTGGGCCCACGCACCACTTGGATGGTCTCATAGTTGGCCTTGTTGCACTCGAGGCGCACGCCCTTCGGGCCTACGAAACCCTGCTCACACTTCAGCACCAGGATCGGCCTGCCATCACATCGCCTTGTTAAACCTTACGTTCTATGTGTAAGTTTAGTCGTGTTCTAACTAATATGCGCTGGTTCGTAGCTCAAAAATTATAAGAGATCCGTAAAAGATAATAATGAGAGAGATGTGTTGAGCTTTGGCGTACGTATATATATATATATATATAAACGAATGAAGTGGCGGGAGCTAGTGACGTGAAATAGTCGTGTTCTGTGTCACTATGTATTACTAGAACGGTTATTGATGGGTCAGTGTGAGAGAAACGAAGACAGTACTGAGCATCCGATCTAAAGCAAGTGAGATTCTCGTGTCGATGAGGTGGAAAGCAGTACCTGTTGATGAGGTAGAAGTAGTATTTGCAGTTGTCGTCAACGGCGTCCATGTTGGCATAGAGGTGCCCCGAGCGCTTGGTCATCAGGTACTTGCCGTTGTTGGCGCGGAAGGCCACCGAACCGCCGCCCTGCCACTCCAGCTCGAACAGCGCGTTCGAAGACCTGCGCACGCGCACAATCATTAGCGCCTCACTCAACTCGACACTTGTTGAAATTATATACTGCTAATAAGCTATAATCTTCAATTCGACTCGAATTTATATGGTAAGATGCTGTTTTCTCACAGCATGCATCGTCTTGGAAATGTTTCGAATAGCAAAAGGGCTGTAGATGGATTACTTGTTGTCTCTGCTGGCCTGGATGCCGCCGCCGGTCTCCAGGGTCCAGTAGCGGTCCTGCATGGTGCGGATGTACCAGCGCCGCGTGGCCCAGTCGAACTCCAGCTGGAACGTCTCGTGCGCCGAGATCTCGTCCTGGTTCGCTGTTACGTCGACACCTGGAATTGGTATTCTCTATTGTATTCGCTATTTCTCTATTGTACCTTATTGGTACAGAGAAATAGCGATAAATACAGAGAAACATATTGAAAGCGGGAAGAGGAAATCTCTGTTAGCGGCTTCGTTAACGCTTAAGCGTCACGGTAAATTATGATAGTGATGACTCTCATTCGCATATAGTTCTCCTACAACAATGCATTTGAATTATAAAACAGCACGCCTTGTTGTCTCGTCGGCACTCTTGTTTTATTTCAAGTAGTTTTTTAGCATTTTCTAGAATGTAGATGGCTCTGGTATATGACATTGTATCTAAATCGAATGCGCCAGTAATGATGAAGACAGATCCGCGACAGATCATGCGCGCAAAAACCGCGCTATTGTGTCTAGCTTTCTACAGTTTCTCTGCACGGATGCCTGCGCTCGCGCCGATTCAGCGTTAACCACTATTCATTATACAATGGATTAGTTCGACACCGCTCTTAAAACGCCGACTGGGATTGCCGCAAGCATTTTAAATCAGTCTCAACTGGCATAGTCTCCATTTTCAACAAAAACGAACCAGCGCCATTGTTATACTTAATACTTGATTTTTAAACTGTGACGAAATCGATGCCTATTAAATTGTCTTGGTGTAGCGTAGCTTAATTTTAATACAGTATTTTAACATGATACCCGAGGCCCACTAAGTACCGTTTAATCGCTTTAATAATCCATCGACACAACCAAATTACGCTTTAACCGCTTTATTAATAATAATAAACCTATTTCTGACTCGTTTCATTCGCGACTGATATTTTTGAAGTGTCATCAATTTGCGAGTGACGCAGAAGTGAGGCGAGCTATGGACGATATCGGAATGTGAGTTTGGGAAAACCATCGATCATAAATCGGAACATTCCTTCCATGTGTCGGTTTCTCTCAACGGTCCATTGCATCTCATTATGCCACGACAGTTAGCACGCCACTCAAAGGCGACCGCGGTGGGTTGACCTCCGCCTTTTCATTTACAGTTGCATATATCATTCACACTTGGATATCTCGCCAAAAACGGTGCCGCGGTGGATGTTTGTCGCAGCTAGCGCACACGACACAGAAACACAGTTAATTTTTCAGCTTCTGGTCATGTCTGTCAATAGATATTTGTAAGTTATTTGACACAATTGCTCGGCCGAGTTTTCGAATTTCTATTAGAAGAAAATAATTATGAATTCATTGATTAGAGTTGTAAATCACTTGTCTTTTTGTAAAACATGTCTCAATGGTCTTAATTCAATATAAGCATGTATTGAGCTAAGAAATATGCAAAGAAATTGCATGCGCAAGCGAGGAGTATGCGCGGTGCACAATGTCTCGCCGCTTCTCGGAAGGCCGGCATTGCATGCTGATGTTGCATCTCATTGACGACTCACTTCCGACGGACTCATTTATGAACCAGTATCACGCGTCTATACAGGTGTTACGTTATATAGACGAGTGTTTTTTAACAAAATGGTAATGTAAATACTAAATACCCCTCGACGCATATAAATTTATCGATTTTCATAAATTTACAAGATTCACCGCTATTACATACGTACGTTAGATGTAAAAAACACACCGACACATAGAAATAGCTTTTTCATCGGCGTTAAAAGCATGATGTTGTTGCCACACACAAAGTGAAAACTTTCGTCTCTGCTGTGGTAGGTAGGTACATGAAGTCAGACATAAAATTGGCAAATTAGAGGTGAGTTGAAAAGCCTCTGCACAAGAGGAGTGGGGACTGGCTATTGGCTACTGACCCTGCTTGACGGAGACGTGTTTGTCGTTGAGCGCGGCGATGAAGGCGGCCTGCGGTAGGCTGTCCTCGAGCGAGAAGAGCTCGTCGCGCGTCACCGCCGTGGAGCGCGTTTTCAGCACCGCTTTGGAGCCGATGGGCGCCAGGTAGGCGCCGGCCGAGTCGCGCAGCGCCAGCGCCCCGGCGTGGTACTCCGCGCTGAACAGGCACGCCGCCGTGCACGTGTCCAGCAGCTGCAATAAATAATAATTCATGCAGAGCCCCGCATAGGGTCTCCGCCTCGAGCGAAGCGGCTTCGAAGCGTTCACCACCACTACCTTGCCGGGCGCGCTGAGGTACTTGTTGTTGCAGGTGTGCAGCGCGTACTTGCCGCCCTCGTCGGCGCGGAACTCCAGCGTGAAGAGCGTGTCCTCGCCCCAGGGCACGTTGGCGTCCACGTGGATCTCGTCTAGGCTCTCCGACAGGTGCGCGAACCGCTTGCGCCCGATGGAACGCAGGTTTATCTGCAAACCTCTTAACTCAGTACTTGTCTTATCAATCAGCAGAGCGAGGCCTTTTTGCTACAACTGAACCTTTGAGGAAGGATTCGATCGAAGTACTAACTGCCCGCTATTTTATTTATTGATTGCAACTTTAACTGAATTATGTTGGTAATGCTCAAACCTGAGGCCTGGCAGCCAGGTGGACGTGCCAAAGGTCCGCGTCAGCAGGCACCTTGGCAGTGCAGCACAGCTTGTCGGAGCTGGAGCCGAGGAAGTAGCCCCTCTCCACGTTGCGCAGCGCCCAGCGGCCCGACGAGTCGTCCGACACGCTGCCGGAAATCGGAAAGCAATCGTATGAGAAGGGATGTTTAGTGCCCACCTCCTGGCAACTTCTCTCATTTCACGCTGTTCGTGTTAACAACTCAATAATAGGCTTTACAATTTAAATTTGTTCAGACCGACGTTGGTTCTGTGTTAATTTTCTAATTATGTCAATAACTAAGCGTCTTAATGTTCGCATTAGCTACTCTTTGCTTCGTATCAGAACATCTCACAACGAATTCACTATTAAATTCCGCTTCAAGTAGACTCGGAAACATATCTTAAAATATTAACTGCTAGTGAGTAAATAGTGTCGAAACAGACCCAAGCTAACCGCGAAATGTGTCGTGTGAGACTCATTGCGTTCCATTGGGAGCCCCGGCATCTTTCACGAGATTCGCGAAAAGTATCGTATTTCTGATGCATGCAGAGTGATCCAGTTAATCCCCGGTAAATTAAGAATAACTAATCAGATGGGCCGAGTCCTAAACGATTCTTGAGAATATTTTCTTGTACATAACATACGACGGAGCGCAATACCAGCGCAAGTCCTCACCCTCGCTATTCGAATCCGTTATAGCTAATCACCGTCTAGAGCATCCCCAAAGACGAGAGCCCTCGTTAATATTCTATTTTGGCCGAATCGCGGCTCGATTGCGCCAGCTTCGTGCAGTCAACGACCTGCGTACAAAGGGCTCGAATCGCGATGAGAAAGGTCTGCCTTTGAGACCACCTATCGCCTATTGTCGCGACCCACTCGCGCCCATAGGCACACGAAGCAAACTGTGGATGTAGCGGTGAGCATGAGCCAAAGATTCCAATCCAAGGTTTTGTTTGTAAAAAGAGTACCCGATAATCAATTGGACATCGCATTAATGAATGATTTTCATAAATCGCTGCTTAACAAAGCGTTCCGCTGTTTTCGTCAGGGGTTACGCTGACCCAAACGAATACGATTATATCTTGATCGTGTCGTTGGCGTTTTTACGTCGCCTGAACAGCGACTAATGGCACGTCATTATTCTCACTCGCTCAGCGAAACATAGAACAAATACTATTTGAGGCTAGCGAATCGTTTTCGTGAGAGATATTGATAGAAAGCCTAATATGCAAACAGCTGAGTCAGCATTGCTTGAGCGCATGCACACGGCATTCGCATGCCTCGTCAGCTGAGTCATGCCGAGATCTGGCGAAAGTGTGAGTCAATGTAATCGATAAGACTTGTGTGGCGTCTGTTTGGTCAGAGGATCGATAAAGGACAAATCTTTTGTGAGCCTCGTAGTTAAAGTGGTTCATTAGGTCTACTATAATGCGAGAGGTACCGGGTTCGAATCCCTGTCTGGACAAATTCTAATTTAATTTATTCGGCCTCTGGAAGAAGGGCTTAACAGTAGTCGGGCAATTGTCTTAATATTGTAGCACCCATATTGAAGCATATGCTGACGCACTAATTGGCCCGGCTCGTCCGAAGTGATACTACAGGCTCACAGAATATTAACCCTTAAATCGTAGTTGTATTTGAAACGGTGTTTCGCTGAGTGAGTATGGATATCGGAGGCATTTAAAATACCGCTTAAACGGCGTAAAAACCAGCAACACAACCAAGACGTGCACTGCGGCGCGGTTGACCATGGGCGGCGGTGTTCTCTTGCCATATAGGAGACCCACCCGCACCGTTGTCCTCTATATTATACTATATTAGTCTTGTGCAATGGGACACTAGTCTAAGCTAGGAACCTAGGATGCATGGTTATATATTTTGTACCTATTTGGATGTCGATTATGGATAAGATAAATTTTTACATCTGTACCGCCTTAAGTTACTAATCATAAATTTCCGGTGCATTTTTATTTCATACCGTTGAGGAATAAATGTGTAGATACATTCTAAATGTATATTTGTCCATATTATTATGACGTCACCGCAATATATAAACTGACAAGAGCTGAAAGGTGTAGCAAATTGAAAACACACAACATTATCCGTTTGTTTTTAGCTCATCAAGTCTGCGTGTGGAATGCACTGCTAAAACGACCCAACGCGGAGTGATCGTTGCTTGTTTCTCATGTAGAAGCCACTCGCGATTGAATCTTGCAAGTCGCGGCAACACGGCCGAGTGTTTAGTCACTGCTCCGTACAGTATATGATACGAGTAGGTACTATTAATACGAATCACTGTATGAGCAGGAATATACAAGCTGTCGTGTTGATTGTTTATGGTGAACGAGGACAATCGATGTCGCAAATGTTGAGGTCATCGTTTCGAACAATTGTTTTGCTAATTGTTTTCATTTTGTTTGGAAACAATGCTGATTGGGGACGAATTTAAAAAGAAAAATGTATATATTTAAATAAATAAAAAAAATTAATATATTTATGTATTTGAAAAGATAATCAAAGATTTCTTAAACGTACACCAATACTGCATACTTTTGCTGCACTTTTCAGTGCTATATAACTTATTGCTTTACTTGGAATAAATACTCTGTCACTGTCTTACTAATGTGTGTCTGTTTTTGCAAAAGAAGACTAAACACTTTAGTTAAATAAAAACAACATTTTCTAGCAGCCATTGAAACTCGGTTGCCTTCTTTTTTATCTACGATTCTAATTGGAAAACAATATTTGTATAACTAAATGATTATCCCTTAAGTGGCTTCCTGTGAGTCAGCCATTAGTATTCGCGAAAGAGTCCGCGATTTGTCTTTTGCATCCTGACGGCGACGGACGATTTATGTGCGGTCCATGAACCGACCCGACAATTCTTATTTATGACATTGTATTTTGGGAGAGTCCTAACAGTGTTATTACTTTGCAACGAGCAGAAATGAGTTCCGTCATTATAAAGTATTGGTCAGGTGAGAAGGTCGCACTTATTTGTGATCGTTTGAGCACCGTTGGAGCGGCCTACCTGATCTGGAACTTGCTGCCGGGATCCTTCTCAGTGGCTTCGCAGGTGACGTTTCCGAACGAGTCCACGGCCAGGTACTTGTCCAAGTGGGAGCGGAGGTAGATCATGCCTGCAAAACATGGATGCGTTATTACTTCATTCATAATATATTCTTTTGTTTAACATCTCTGGGAGGACGTTTCATTTGAACTACAGAACTGAGATCATAGAGGACATGCCAAAATATAAATACATATTTAAAATTTTTAGGAATTAAACTAATTAATACCAAAAGAAAGCATACCTAAAAATAACAAATTCATACTTTAATGATTAATTATACATCACACCAAAACTCGGTGCGCTTTAAACAATTTTTATTGTATCTAATCAATCAAAGACTATAGACGCAAATTGACTCGGCACATAAGAGAGGTCGCGTCTGCCAGCCGCAGCTCGGGCCGCCAGCGAGGTCGCAGCTTAGAGAAAATACGAGAACATTGTATGCGCGTCGTAATAGAGGACTCTCACGATTGTACTGCAGTTACTTTCGCGTGGGAACCGAATTATTTTCCAGTCGCCCATATGCACGGCGCGGTATCAGCTTCGGCAGTTGTCGCAGGCAAGCGTTATTTGTCATGCCGCAAGTTGAAATAAGGTAGATACTCCTTTCGATATCATAAATCTTCATATAGCTTGTGAAAGGCGAGCTCAACTCGTTCAAACTCTTCCCAAAACGCTTCTCCAAAAATTATTTTGTTAATAAAATTTTCTAATTGGTAATGATGACGTAAAGGGCTCTCCGAATTGCCTTTAATACATTCGTTGCAGAGCGTGGAAGCGCCAAAGCTTAAATCTGCCAAATAAACACTTCCGTTCAGTTGTCAGAGCAGAGGGCGCGTGTGGGGCGCAGGGGTGCGGCGGAGGTCCGTATCGATCAGGTGAGGGCCTGGCTAGACCTTGGCAATGGGGTGCTACCCTCTGCCAGTGAGGGAACCGTTTTACATACGAGTGAAGCCGCTTTCTTTCCCATTCAGGTGTTTTAATTAAAGCGACGTATTTACTAAAAGTGTTGTAGCAATTACGGGGATTCACAAAGAAGTAAACTTTATTCATTCGTTCACTACGAACAGTACAGACAATACACGGCAAATAGCTAAACTCCTTTCGGCTTTTGAGGTCGAATGTTAGCGGGGTTTCGCCACGCCACGTGCAGCGACACTGGCCACTTGGCCCGTCGTCGCCAGCGACCAGCCACAGCAACTGCGACTCCTTATCTGCGCTCCAACAATAAATAAATACCTATACCATGCTTACCTACATACTTATTTACTAAAACTAATAAGCTCTACGCGTCAGAATAAAAGGCTATGAATACTGCATTTAATATCGATCGAGTCGGCAACTTACTGTCGTTGGCATTGCCGGAGGCGGGCTCAAGGGTCCAGATCTGCTTTTTCTTGAGGCTGGTGCCGTTGGCGTTGATCTTAAAGCCGAACGTCTCCGCGGTGAGGTACCGATAGCGGGAGTTGATGAGGCCGATGGTCCACCAGCCTCGCTGCTGGTTCTGTGTGATGATGTCGCCGGCGCCATTCTGCTCGCCGTTCGTGTGCCCGTTCAAGCCGTTCATCTTGTGATGCCTGCGGGGAGGAGGCAATTTAATGCAGATTCTCTATACTTGTAGCGCTTTTTTCTAACATAACTATTAATAATAAAACAGCGACTGCGGCGTGAGTACTCGTCCAAGCTTCGAGCTGAAGTAATGAGCAAAACGTGTGACAAACTACTAAATGCTATTATGAAAATGCGTAATTCGGCTCGGTCGGCGGGGCCTAGACAAAGCTGAACACAGCTCTTGCGCTTCATTGGGCCTCTGCGGGCCACTCCCGCTCACCTTGCCCGTCTCCATGCGAATAGGACGTGAATTCTATTATCTATTGTATAGCTAACTGAGCCCAGAGATTATCTAACATGGTTTATGGTTTGAGTTCGTAATTACTCCTCTGTTTTCTCCTACTACGTTTGTGATATGCTCGCTGCCCCGGCTACCCCTTCTATCTAGTTATTTTTTTAATCTCCGGGTGTTCTTACCGCCGATGGACTTTCCTCTAATACATGTATCTGAATCTTAGCACACGACCGATGGATTATACTAATAGAGGTTACCACTTGATTAATTCGACTACATAAGCCATTTGCTAGCATTACCTCAATTATAAGGTCATTTATTTGACAGAGTGGTTTTTAATAGCGCCCACTTTGAACAACATTTACATGCTTGGCAAGGCACGAGAAGCAGGTTTCAGGATAACCGTGTGAATGGGCTAAGTATATAGTGTGCCTTGTCTCCGATCCGGACTACTATTGCTTGTCAAGCTTAAACGCTTGCGGGATTGTGTACGACATGTAAGCAAGGTACCTACGTAGGTGTAAAGAACACGGGGCCTGATTGAGATTGTTCACATTCCGAGTTGAACGACTTCTGCCATGTAGCGGTTAATTTACAATAATCTTGCAATTTCTTATCTGAACTCTAGCTTTTTAAGAATAACTGTATCGAGTCTAGTGGCAATGCTCTCGAACACTTATTTAGGTAACCTAGAAAGCGGCGGAGGCGATCGGAAAACGATTCGTCATCCCGACTCGTAACGGCGCTTGCTACGCTTACCTACGGCTACTTTCGAATGAGATTCGGCTCAACATAGAGCACCAGAGTGCCGGTTGCAGGATCGTAACCGCTGGAATTGAGATTTATCACCTGAATAATATTGCTTACACTTGTAACAAGGTTTTGCACAGATATAAATCAATTTAACTTTATAAAGTTTGATATAATAATATGTATTCCGTAACTCTATATTTCTGATATTTATATAATCCTATTTGAAAAAAATTTTTGACTAGACCTTATGACAGGATAGAGGAAATTTTTATCGCAAGAAAGCACAAAGTAAGTTCAATTATCGATGGAACGCAAAACTTTTCGAATGTTGCGACACCGGACGCACGGACAAAACTATTCGATAAATATCTAACATGATTTATCTATATATTGCTCTATAAGCTAAAAGCCGTAAAGCAATAGCAACGATGCCGCTGCCGCAACTGTCCACCAACACGGACAAACACCACAAACGTACACAACCGAGTGACAGCCAACGTCCGTTTTTGTTATCGAGTTTGTTTATTCCTGCGTCCATTACAATCAATTGGACAGGATTTATTGCGTCGCGGAGGTCAGCCATTTATAAACAGTTATCTATCCCGTCAACTAGAAACTATTCGTGGTTTGAAGCTAAAATAAAAGGAAGGTTTTTCAAGCGATAGAAGTTCTAGTTAAATGAAATTGACAAATAAAGTTTATAATAAAATGTCAAAGAACGATAGTCAGTGATAATTTCTAGAGAAATAAAAATAACTGGTATTGATCCGTTATACATATAAAGTGTACAGCATATGGCCATGGGCGGAGGACCGCTTATCTTCCTTCTTCCTTCTTCAGTGAGCCATGTTTTTAATTTTTTTTAAATTTGTAATATGAGTAATTAAGTCGTTCGTAAGCGACTGTGGCTATGACGTAGGTCTTCCCCTTTGAAACCTCGTTTTGAAATAGGCGTGGTGTAAGGAAATTAATTGAACCCATTAAATATTCTTCACAGGAGGGAATAGTTCGCGTTGACTTTGAGTCAGCAGTGCGCCGACCGTGACTGCTTGGCTTTGTTGTACGTGAGCCCGAAGGCTTTGTAATTCCATTCGCCAAATTACTGTTCAAATTCCTATTTCATGACACCTGTGTGTTCCTTATTACTGCTATTATTCACTGGTGTGACATTTCAAACGTGACTTTTGTATATTTGACGTTTCTTAACGGAAAAATTCGGCGCCATTTTATGTGAGATAAAACTAAGCACAATGGCATAAATATAAAAACAAACAAAGAAATGGATTGAAATCGAAACTTGTAGGCTGAGTTGTCTTTCATTGCTATGCTCGAGGTTAATGTATGAGCAGAGATGAGAAAGGAGGCGCGGCGTGGAGGCTGCAGCTCATTGTGTCGAGAGTAACGGTGTGCACAACTGGGCCACCGCACCGCTCATTGCTTTCGGTGCGAACAGTTCAACGCTGGCTTGGTTCTAAGCGAGCGAGCTTCGGAGGCGGCTTTCGGCTTGGCTGGCAAGTTTAATAAAGCCCCACTCGTCTTTGAGTCTTTTTACTATGTCAGCTTTATAATAAAAAGTAAAACAAGCCCTTGAGTTGTACATACGAGTATATACGTCCGATAGGCCTCCCACTTAACATCGATAAAGAAGTGAAAGTGTTGGCAAGTGCACATGTAGGTATGTAAAAAGTCGTTTCGGCCGGAACGCATATGGCCGGCAGAGATTCGGCGCAGGCGCCTAGCGTTGAGGCGGCCGATGACCGCGCCTCCCACGCCTGGCTTCGGCACATGGCCCTTGCAATTGTATCGGCATTTTATTGCCATCTGTGTAAATCTTGTTCCTTTTACGTTAATCACGCGATTTTTAAACTTTTTTACGGCTCTGTGTTTTTGCATCATTATTAGTACTATAAAGTTGAAATAGTTCCGTTGAAAGCCAAATGACCAATAATTCTAAGCTTCAATAATTAGAAATGTTGCGAAAATGGCAAATTATTTCGTTTTGCGAGGCGGTGAAAGCACGCGCATAACTTGTGCTCTTAAATTAAGATAATATGTCACTCATCAGTCACCCAACTAATCGTCCCTTATGCGCTGGTGTCATCTCGAATCAATGTTGTGATGCTTCAAGTTTACGTCAATCACAACTGAAGCAGTACCATCGAGCATTTATTTATAGATTCATCGAACGCTTTAGGGCATTGGCGCCAAACATTTGTTGTCAAACGTTATTAACAATTATTTATAGGGTTATACCTTTCAAAAGGACGTTTGTGCAAGGTCAAGTGTACCTCAAAACAAGTAGCCCGCAACGAACGGCAATGCAGATCACGGGTACGTTGTAGGAAGCTAATCTCGACGAACCGGTCCGCGCTGGCGCAACGGGATTCGTATTACCCAATTGGATCTGCCTCGCTCGGCGAACACTTTCTGCGAACGCTAGCTATAATGGCTCACCACACTAATATCTTCTTCAACAACCAGCGAACGTTTTTGGCAAGAATACCGAACGTGGTATATATAACGCTTACTTGATCATACAATTCGCCTAACACTTCGCGAACATACAAACTTTTTATTGACTCCATCGTAAACATAGGAACAAAGAAAGATTGAGCCACTGAAGTGCTTCAGCCGTCTCGTACCGACTACGAGATCTGTCACCCTATCGCGTCTTTGCGGAGTAGAAGCACGAAGAGCTGATAAGGTATCGCAGCACGGCTAGGCGGTGGTCGATGACCCCGCCTAACGGCGCAGGCGCTTGTTTCGCCGCGCACGCGATATTTGCCTCGCGCTCCGGCCCGACACATGACGCTCACGTCAATCATTTTCGCATTTCGTGTTCAATTAGTACAATTAGCACAATAAAGAAAAGAAATTAAAGCACCTAAGCTAACCTAGCCCTCAAAGGCCGGCAACGCCCCGTGGCCCAAGTGTGGTTAAGGTAGTCCATGGGCAGTGCATCGTTTGTGAGCTACCTGTTCCTTTGCTTCCCGGTTTATAGACCAACAGTATTAGTGTCGCCTAATTGATATACACAAACGCTTGGAAGGGGCTCTGGGGAAGGTATTTCTATTCTAATTAGCTATTCTTTCAATCACGGGTGTAGCAGGAAATATTTAGACACAATATTCGGCGTGCTCGCGTGCGGAGCGCCGGCAGCGGGCATGGAGATGGCACTCGAATTTGAGCAAAAAGCACCGAAAGGCGGAAGCGGGCCGTGACGCAGCCGCTTGGATGCACACCAGCGCGTCGCCGGGAGCGCTAATTGCCGCGGCGGAGCGCAACCGCGGCCGCGCGCCCAAATTTCATTAGCTCGCGTTCGTCGCGGCAAAGCCAGAGTGTATCTGTTTCGATTGCTAAACCTATATAGGGGTGGGATATCTTTGGTTTTGCCTTCTCTACGAATCCCTATTTAGTATCGTGTCTGCTAAGCGTGGGAGAGCCACTGAAGCATATGATGACGCAGTAGTTGGGCCGGCTCTTCCAAAACTCCACGGATACACAGAACACCAGCGTGAAATAGTATTTTTACTTTTTACTGAGTTACTCAGGATACCAGAGTTTAGCGTTACGTTTAAAGCTGCGTTTAAGGCCTTTTGTAGTAAACAATAGACCAAATAAAAACAGGCAGCCTAGTTGGGAGCACTGTTAAGCCTTTTTAGATAAATAATGAAAACGGGCTTTCGAGGATAGAACGTGTATTAATTTATGTGAGTGGTTCTGCTTTTTTAAGTCGAAACAGGACGTTTGTTTTGCCTGCCCGCAGACCTCCTTTTCCCTGCATTTCCATTTGCAGTGACTATGAATACACAAAAACACTGAATTGTCTTTAGATAGAGCACGCGAACCATAAATCGGTCGAAAGAGTGCTGAAGCTAATATCCACGATGTAGACTGCGTTGACATTTACAACGCATTACAAAGGATTTAAGACTGTTAAGAAAAGGGAGCACTGAACAAATAGATACCCTGTGTATAAATTAAGGAAATTACCAGTAAATCTTTTTTTTCAGGAAAATAATAAAGTATTATTTATTAAGTTTACAACTTGAAACTAATAATACAGAATTATTGTAGGCATCGAGGCATTCTACTTCAGCCGAATTAAAGCGTGCCCGCACCAAAATGGCGCGCTGCCAGTGTCAAGGTCATGGCGATGCGCCGCCCGACTCCCGAACGTATTTTTATTTGGAATCGCAGCTGCATCGTGACACCGACAGTCATCCGCTGACTCATTCCTTTATTTACATCAACTTATTCCATTGCACGTGTATTTATACAACACGATTTAAATGTGCATCAGGCTTTCAATTTGATTTCTATTTAGTTTTTCGCGCAGATTTTGCATGTTTTTTTATTTTATAGCGGACAACGGAGAAGGTTGGTCTCGTATATGGTAAGAAAACATCGCAGCCCACGAACAACCGCGCCAGATACTGCGCATGTGTGTAGCCGGATTTTTATGCCAGCTTTTTACTTTTAAGGGCCTCCAATATCCTCATTCACTCTGCAAAACACATTAGCGTTTCAAGCTGAGTATTCTGTTAGCCCGTGGTATCACTTCAGACGAGCCGGCCCAATTAGTGCGTCAGCATAGCTGTCCCACGGGTAATGTCCTAAAATATTTCAGAAATTCATACAATATAAAGCCTTTTGGCTACGCATAGTAAAAAATAACTACTTTTTAACAATTGATTTTAATGCTCATGCATAAGAACGAGATGCCCTTTGCCCCGCTTTAGATCAAGTTATATAGCAAATTATTTATTCATACAAACTCGAATCGAAAACAGTGCCACCTCTTCATCTCATACTAGTTTCTGATTTCCATTAGCGATATAATCACGGTAAATGCTGGACTCGTACCGCATAATACATAATGTTTTAAGTCAATGAGGCATTGTCTACGGCCTACAAGTAAATCATATCAAATGACAGTCAACGCACAGCGCGGCATTTTAAATGACATTAGCAGGGCTCGAGCCTAGGGTTGCCATATCTAACAAATATTTGTCAATTTTTCTTTACAATAATCTTGGTAACTAAATTTTTATAAGGAACTGCATAATAACATCGCCTCGTCGTTCAAGAACATTTATCATTCAAGAACTCTCCTCCTTTGAAGCACATGACCTTATCTATTAGCTTAGAGAGCTCTTTATAAGTTACTTATATCCTCTTTACACGTACGCTTCAATAATCATTGTTTGACAATTAAATTAAAATGAAAAGCACATCCGCCTGTATTTTGTATTAGCATGTAACTACATTATATAATATCGATATATATAATTACTTTCTGTTTTTAATAAATTGAATCTGTCGATTAAGCAATGCCAACCCTGCACGAGAGGCTCCAAGCGACGCGCGCCGCATCACAAACGAAGTGCGTCTATCGGAGACGAGAGGCAGGGCGACGCGACGGAGCGATCGTCGCCACTTGGATTCGCACACATCTCTGTATGCACTCAGGGGATACTGTCACTCAATTATATCAAAGGCAAGTCAACAAACGTAACACATTTATAACGAAAATACAAGAGTTATCGTGGCTACAATTTGGTATTATTATTTTTTGAGAGCATTTGCAGTCTTCAATTTCACTCTATTGCATGACTAGCATATGTCTGAATAAAGGAACAATTGCCTGCCATCTGCGGGGCTTGCAAGAAGGAAAACCACAAGGAGCGCAGTGCAGAGGACTCGTTTTCCGAGTAGCCGTGTCGTTGGCAAACTATCGAGTGTTATAAAGATAAGGAAACAAATATTGGATGAGTTCAATGTTGTTCACTAATTGGTTGGAAGTTGAGAGTAAACAGTCCTAAGTATACTCCCCGACCTATTCCACAATCTAAACTTATGCACAATATTTGTATTTTATTAATATTATTTCATTTATATGTGTAGCATATTTTCTCTATAAAGTATCTTTTGCCTGTCATAACTCATAATTATAAAATGTGAATTTGAATTTGTTGATTTATAGTCCTCAAGTCTCCATACCATGCACCAAACTTAGAAAAATTCAACTGCAAAGACAGAGACGCTACCAAAACAGTCGGGAATTAATCAAATGTGTATGTTTCCCATAGGAATGACCACTTACGAACTTCGTAATAATTAAAGTCGCAGAGCGTTAAACACGCCCACATCCGAGAACAGTCAAGAACCTCAGCCGGGGCCATTTCATACTATGCTTAAACCTTTTCTACGTTCATAAACCAAACAGCCACCACAATAGTACTTGGGCAAAAAGCTGTTTTCCTGTTTCTAATGACAAGTGGACAAACGACTCAATCCAAACCATTGTAATAACTAAAAGAGTTACGTCATTGTCACCGTAAGCGCGTGTAATAAAGAAAACTCTGATGACTTGACAGTTAGAAGAAATTAGATGAAGGAGGTTACTCAATTAGGCGAATATACATAAATACAGATTAGGCGAAGGAGGTTACTCGCCGCAGTTGGCAGCGAAGCCGCGATTCGCGTCCGAAGAAGGCGACGTCAATGTTAAGGTCACGCTGTGTCGCTGCCGTCCAACCGGAAATTCGCCTTCCGCACGTTTCTTTATATAGAATAAATCTATATTGTAATTCACTAAGCGACATATTCCTCTATCTATAATTGATTCCATGTCATTTTTGTGAATGTCAGATACGTCTGCCTTTGTGAGACGTGTTCTTGTTAGGTGACACTTGTGTCAACAGCGCTCGTGGCGGCCGAGTGTCGTGAATCATCAGAACATCTGCAGCTGAAATATTTATCTGCACCTCTAACAGCAACATTCAGCCGACGTAGGACGCGTTTATCTCGAGAGTCACCGATTACCTACACGAAAGTTACATAACTTCATTCACTGAATACCTACCAGCGAGAAATACTTTTAATAAATGATATTATTCTACTTGTGTGTTTCGCTTAGTGATTGAGAACACCGGAGGCCCTTATAAATGCCTCATAAGCGGCGTAATAAAGCCAGCAACACAACCAATTCGCAGAATGTGGCGCGGTTGTCCATGGGCTGAGCCACCCTGCGCCGTTATCGGCTATGCCATAAAAAAAGAATACCGGAGGCCCGTTAAATTAAACCACTTAAGTGACATACACAACTAGCCAAAGGTCTATGGGCGGCGGAGAAGGAAGAAGAAGGAGAAGGAAGGCGAAGAAGGAGAAGGAAGGCGAAGAAGGAGAACCGCTATTCGCTTTAATGTAAAATTAATCACACTAGAAACAGTGCGAGGCGCATCATTTACTTTACGAAGAGATTTGACGCGCGTTAACGTTATGCAACGTGACTCGTTCACTCCGAATCCACTTCAGTGCAAGTACCGACTTTCTAAATGCCGTTTAGAGACTACGCGCAACGTACAGACAGATGGCAGATGGCTCAGAGCATTCACTTATGCTAATCGGCAATCGCTGACCGGATCCTGGAAGCTATGAGCCGTGACTTGTGGATCTCAACACGTGCTCGCTTATACGCTTTACGTATAAGTAGCAACTAGTCGTTGCTACTTCCCTAACAACCATTTCAGTAATAGAAATGCATTTTGACTGCGTTTCGACGCGTGGACAACGTCGCCTATCCCAGGAAAGCCGAAGGAAGGACAGGCGAAGGAAAGTAAATCACGCGCCACGGTTATCTGAGCATGTCAATCAAAAATTACCACGACCTAAGAAAACGAGTAGAAGCACTGTTGATGTATTATCAGTCATCGTCATCGCCAAGTGCAAGTGATCCTAACTACCCTATAAAGTACTCAACACTAAAAAAAAAAACACTACACTTTAACATAAATAAATAGTAAACAGTTGATTTTTATATGGGTTCGAGTAGATAGTAAGTTAAGGTTTAAGAGTAGGTAGTAATTTTTTTCCCAAAAAACAAAATTTTTAGACGTGAATAAGCGTTCCGTTAAATTAAAATCACGAAGCCGCGTAGGTTGCCCTCAGAGATTAAAGAAGTTGCTACACGAGAAGGGATATTGTGTCAAATAAAATAATAGAGATGAAACTATAGTCGTTATCGACATGATATTGTGTGGAATAGAACTCAAGTGGCGAGATAGGAGACCAATGTGCATGAAATAGGGCTGCCTGCGAAACATTATCACACAAGGTTGGCTAACCCAAACATCTTGCAAGTGTTGTTCCTATATGCAATCAGTTGTCAGGCGCACTTGAACCCGTCATGTCAGCGGGACAGCGGAAACCACTGACATTCCTCGTCCTACATCCTGAAAACGTATTCTCTCCCTTATTGTCTTTAATTAATTTAAATTTTTATATGAATAATATTAAGTTGTAAATGAATTAATGTAAATACATTATTTTAATCTAATCTTCATCTTTTATTGTTTGTTTTTACTTGTAAAATCTGTTGTCTCAATATGTTCGTCTTTGGTTAAAATATTGGTTCATAAAAAGTTGTATCTCTTTTAGAATTTTGATTTTTATTATTAAATTACAAAATTTATGTAAATATCATTATACTGACACTGGCAATTGTGATTGGTAGTCAAAGAGGCCAAAAAAAATAAGAAGAAGAATCCTCTGACAACGAATTGGGCGAGCCAGCGCCAGATACAGTCAATAATGGAGCTGCACCGCCAAGAGCGAACACTCGAAACCTTAATAAGCGTACACAATATACATACAGAGATAGGCTATCGCGGGCAAGTGGCGATACATCTAATTCACAGGTTTTCCCCACTCAATACTGTTCACGCATAGAAATACAACTTTTATTACATCATTTGCTCGGGACTAAAAAGTAATTCATTGTAAAATTACCTTTCAGGATGTTTTAAATACTTTTGAAAGATGGTCTACAAATATAAGACTTTCTTTCGAGTTGGTAATTATTATTTATCATTATTATTAACTTCTATTGTAATGAGGATAAAATTTCAGTTCAAAGTAAAAAACAAGTAAATTGGAAGGCAGTGAAAAAATAAGCCAGATTATGTGATATTCTTAGACCTCAGTGTTGACTTTATAAATGTATAAAATATTTAAGGAGCTAATACCTATAAAAACGTTCTAATATAAGAGTTGGTATACATTATTTTTGTTTCTTTCATGTCGAACATTTTGTACAGTCGATAAAATATAAATTCCAAACAGATCAACAAATCGAAATAATTAATTAATTACAATCTCTATCTATCCTTAAAGTTATCAAATAGAAAACCCGAATTGAAATGTTTCCATTTAATGAACTTCGGAGCGGACACTGTAAAATGAAATACGTCAATTGAATAAGTAAATGAGGAAGAATATAACCTAAAACATTCCCATCGCCCTATATTGTCAGCAATTGAGTATTGTTTCCTCACAATTTGTCGACATTGGAGTTGCCGCTGTCGCGCCAACTGATACTACAAGGCCGTGCACCGCATCCGCGAAGCCGCCGGATGGAGAGCCGTCGCTCCCAGCTCCTGCGCAGCTCCAAGAATGCGCGACGAGACGTCGCCAATTAAAACGCTAGCAGTGTATGAACACGCCACGCATCGGGGCTCCGTCTAATTGTATGTTTTGTGGCACTTTTGGAAAGCGCCTTTCACGTGCTCAACATTGGACAAGCGGCTGCTCGCGGAGCGTGATTTATTGCCCGCATTATGCGCTCGTTCCCTCCAAAATATTATAATGAGACGAGCACCGTTGCTCGTTCAATTACCTTTAAGACACCGTAATTGCACGTAGAATATTTAATTTGAAATATGTATTTGCTCAAGTATTTTTAATTAGATTTTTTTAATTAATGAATTCATAGCAGAACAACGACCCGTGTTACGCAGTAAGCAAAAAGAACCCGCGACAGGTGCGCAACATCACTAATCAGCATATTATAAAGAAATGTTTCGAACTGAAAGCAATGCCTTACATAAACGTTACTTAACTACAAGCTTTCTGACAAACATGTCTCGTTCTCGCATCAACAACTTCCTACCTGTCACTTAAAGGCAAATCAATCGAGGCCCAACTGGGCCTCAGGGCGGACTAACTATGGCGGTGAGCCTCCTGCCCGTTTGCCTCCCGTTTTCAAGAAAAACAATTAACGAGAAAGTGACAGAGCATTATTATTTGAAATATTATTTCAAATCTATCAACAATATGAAATTGTATTGTTAAGATCAAAGGATTAATCATTTTTATCAGGCAGGTTCTGACTAAAAAAAATATAGTGTCTAAATAATAAAAATATATCTGAACATAAAACACCCTTTTGTTCTGATTAAATTGTATAACTTTATGTGAATAAGTAAAAGTATGTGTGTATAAATAATCTACAATTTTTTTTAACCCTTTTAGAAATGCATTCTTTCGGAATATCATATTATAGGCTGTGCTAAAGAAGCGAATTTTATATATATTATATATCATTCATTTTGTGAGGGTATTTTCAAACAAATACTACTTGGGGTCCCCAAGAAAAGAGCTTATATTTTCTTTAAAGGCCGGCAACGCACATGGGGTGTCTTTGGGCGGAGGACCGGTTTGCCAGCGTTAATGATTTAAAAAAATGTATCAATTTGCAATGGAACGAACCCTACACAACTTGCTTTTAATATCAACGATTATCTTAAGTCAACAGTCCGGTTAAAGTAAATAAACAAAATTTGCATACGCAGGTATCACAATAATAAATTTTAGTAGCCCGTAGGTATATGACATTCGGTTAAACAACTCTAAATGAGGACGGAAGCTAGCCTTCACAGGAGACAGATTTCGGTACGCATGAAGTGTTGAAAAACTATTCAACAACACATTGACTTCTCATATCAGACAAATACAAAACTGTCAAAGTATTGTTTATGCAAAATACTTAAAACTTGAACTGCACTTAATCGTAAATCATATTACTAATAAACTCATAATTACAAAGAAGTGTTTTTACTAGCCACACCTTCTGTTGTGCATGGCTTTTTTGCCTTCTTGCTACTCGACGTGTTCTTTGCTAATAGTATTTTCACCAGAATCTCTGGCATCGAGTGGCGGGTTCGTTATTTAGATGTCCTTGAAGCTACGCCGGTGCGTTCACCCTGAATGCAACCCGCCAGGAATGCAAATCCGTACGTGTCTAGTAATAGAACGTGTAAGAAGACCACTTCGTGACTCCGCTCGCGGTGGGATTCAGATACGTGCTCTTTTGTTTACTTACTTGCAAGCCGAAAATCGCTATTTGTTACGTGCGTGACTGGACGTAGTGTCAATCAGTTATATAATGCGAACCAAGCCAAAAATTCGCATGATCAATGCCGACAGACATTTTCAAATCAAGACAGGAACAATAGGTGGGCAAACGATGCTCTGCCGCCGGTGACCGAGAGGAGCCAGAAGCGAAACGATGCGAAATGGTCGTGTGCAGCGCACGCCGCGCCGGGGCAATCGATCCCGGCTCCCCTAGCGAGCGCCGTGTCGCGCTGGCCCAAACTCCCGAGAAACAAGCAGTCTCGCTGGATTAGTAAAAACTCACCTTTTTACACTTGACTGATTTCACCGAAGAATATGTCGCGATCGACGCGATTTACACTTATTACACAATTAAATAATTATACAAACACTAATATTATTTAATAAACACGCTTTCAATTTGAAATAGATGTTTTCAAAAAGTAAATATTTAAAAACGGATGCTGCGATTGCGTCGTTCAAATAGCAACGTTTCCCCTGCGAATGCTCGCGGCGGACTGAGCGAAGTGAACTTTGCGAGCTTTTCGCCCTCCGATTCGGAGTGAAGGTAGCCACGAAACGTTTCAGGATTTCAGCCAATCAGCGCGTTGGCCTACCGGCGGACTGGCCAATGCCATCCGACGCCGCACGGGAAAGTTGAAGGCAAATAAATGTCTTCATTGGATTTTTAATTTTACGCGTTGGACTTAACATTGCTCGTAGTCTCCTCAAATTGAAATTATAATATAAAGAGCATATCTAACGGTGCGGTGCGGTCATTACTCCTGCTAATAAAATATGCCAAATTACCATATTTAGACTTTTAAATGTTTCTGCAGAGATACTAATATTATATACTATATATTTTGTGAATGTAGGTACTTATTCTAAATCATAAAGCAACCAGAATATTTTATGTTTTAAATTAGTTTCGTTAACGGAACTCTTGAAAAACAGTACTTAATTTATAAGTGGGTAGTCAAATTTTTTTATTTTAAACATGAGAAATATTCTATTTCTCATTTACCTGTATTTCGGACGTGTAAGCTGCTAAATGGTGATGGCATCTTATGTATGTATGTCGTGTATGAAGAGTGATGGGGAAGTGTCTTGTAATAGAATAAGCGGATCTCCACCCATACATACTCATAGCACTTGTAGGGGCGCGGGTGGGTTACTGGCCTTATATTTAAAAATGAGTTGTTCTCACCTACAAAGGCCCATAAACGATAGTGGAATGCAGATGATATCGATCGCGAGGGCCAGACGGTGTGAGCAGACAATCGCACAGACTTGGCTCGCCTCCAAGCGCCACTCGCCAGCCTCAATGGACGCGATGAATGCGGCGCATAGTTTGCCCGCACGCCCCGCCCGCCCGGGGAACCACTTTTCGCTAAACTTATATGCCTCCGCATATAACACTTCTTTTTTATTATATAGGGGAAAACAGAGCGGTCTCCATGATGGTAATAGATCATCACCGCCCATGAGCAACCACTCTTATTAATAAAAAAATCTCTAACAAAAGGCACAACATGTTAAGCCTGTTTCTTGACATAAAGCCTGCTCTTCCAAAGACGTAATGTTCACGCTGAACAGGCATCTAAATGGATACGGTGGCGTGCAATGTAGCTAGGTGCGTCGCGGCCTTCGTGCAGGAGCACGGATAATTCAGGCGGCTCGCTCAGCCGATGACAGCGAACGACGAGCGTGGACTAGCAACGAGCTCATTGGTGATGCATCAGTGGGCACACAGATCGCCGCTGTTGCCTCAACACATGCAACGTCTATCCTGTCGAGTGTCGATTCTAAGCTTGAGGCTACCATGAGGCCCTAGTGGTAGTAAAATCGGTCAACATTTTTCAAACGCCTAAATGGTAGGGATAATCCTAGCCTAATATTTTATGATATTTATCTGTATTTTTATATTAAAGTGGTAAAACCGAAGTCAGGAAGTCTAGAATAATAAAGGGACAGGTCTAGGGAATAAAGAAGGCTTTATTGTAAATAAGATAACAATACAGTATTGTATCAGTATTTTTTAGGATCTGAAAAGGCATATTCGCTCATTACGATGATAGTAATTTACTCCAATCCGTTAGTGTCCTTTCGTCCTCTTTGGATTCGAAGAAGGTTGGAAAATTACATTTAAATGACCTTTAGTGATCTCTTACCTACTTCTGAATATTGTATATTGAACCTCTTAGTACTCTTTTATCGTTGTCCCTTTGCCAAAGACGTATAGCACTATGAACCATTCTTAGAACCATCATAGATTGAAAAAAGCCAACGGAATGTCTCGATACGTTCAGGAGCCTTCGCAAAACAGATAAACTTATTAAAAAGCCCCTTTTCGTCGGCAATCGATGTACCTCAATAGAGTCGTTGGCGAACAACGAGCGGCGGCGAGATGTGTCGGCCTATCGCACTGAAGCGATCGACTTGAAGACGAGTAGGCTTGTTGAAGTCAAGTGATCGTCGAAGGTGGGCCGCTGTTCCGATAAAGGTCTCATTACACGAAAATATCTTTAAAAAACAAACACACACACACACACACACATGTCGAACTGATGATGGTCGATGGATATGCAAAGAGAGCAGCGGATAACCCCAACGGAGTCTATTTATATTTACGCAATATTAACATATGACCTAAATTATTAATGTTTATTTATCTTCTCACAGCTTAGTGGGCGCTACGTTGGTCTTTGACAAATAAGGAGATCCTTGGATCTCGTACGATATGGTAAAAGAGTACATCATGCCTTTTATTACCACCGTCGAGCAGTGTTGCCCAAATGCAAGAACAAGATGAGTTTTAGCCAGTCTTGCGCCAATACAGCTGGTATTTATTGGTCTTGGTCTCGGTATTGCTCGCCCAGTCTTGGTCATGGTCTTAAACAAGAGTTTTGCAAATCTTGCCTATTAGAATATTACTGTTTATTAAAGTTTACTTAGATCTTAGAAAAACCTATCAAAATCACTGCCAAAAAAAAATAGCTGCAAGACGCAAGATTCTTACAGGATTAGTCTTGTTCTTGCTCTAGTCCTACACGGTCAGTCTTGGTCTTGCTAAAATTAAGCGGTCTTGCACAAATGTAAGGCCAAGACTGCATTTTGGCAACACTACAGTCAAGTGTGAGACTGTATACCTACTCATTGAAAACCGTAGTACCTATATAAACTTACGACTGTAAGCCAGACGAAACGAAAAGATTATTAAAAAATCATCGAACAGGTGGCAGTTTCGCGGAGTTTCGGAAGCTGCTCATCTCGTACTTCCACCGTACTTTTAAAAAAAGCGATACTACATGTGTAATTTTCATATTTAATTAAATTATACTATTTATGTCATTATGTTGTCTGAGTTTAGGCAACAGTAAGTGAGTGAGTAAGGGAAACATCCCTTTCATATGCCGATCTAAACTATTACTTTCAGATTACTTATAAGCCAGTTAACATTTAGAAAAGGGGAAACATTTTCCATCATACGTCAAATGAGGTACACTTGTCCACTCTGTCACAACGCCAGCACGCTACCCAAATGGTCCAGATGCTGGCAGATCTCAGTGGCGATCGATTGCTGCCTGGCGATGTGACGCCACTATCGCGCGGAATTGGGAAAGTGGGAGAGTCGCGTGCGCCCGCGAAGCATTAACATAATTGCTGTTGAAAGCTAAGCCTCCGCCTCGTGCCTACTTTTCATTACACTCCGAACGCTGAAGACTCTACAGCCTCGACTGCCTATTACTTGTTTTATTTATGCCTTTTTAATCTTAGGAAATGCGTTTAAGCATTCCTTTTACGACAGGCTAACCATGTGGGACTGAAATAAAACCTCGCAGCATCTCGATGTCTGAAAGGAAACCTCCATCGACTCCCATAGTCAGAGGATTCCTGCGTAAATACACAATAATAAATATACAATCAATCACTAACAATGTATCAAACATGCCTCTCGCTTCGGTGTACTGTGACAAATTTTGACTGCACACACAATATTTTTAAGACTTATAAAGTTACTGAGAGAAAATGTTTCGCATGGCTTATGCGCTCCAGCTCTCGAGGTGTACAAGAACTAAGAAGAGATTGCTTAGCAACGACAGGGCAAAACTTTATTCATTAATATTAGATTGTTTCATTTATTATACTATGTCATTTATACATTAGGTAGACTGAGTAAGACCAATTAAAACAAATTTTTTGAGAGATAATCCTCATTTCTCGTTCAGGCAATTGGCGGAGATGAAAGGCTTTTTCTTCAGCATCTTTGGCCAACTTTGCGTGATCGCATTGTGTTCCCACGCCTCAGCAAATGTACGCAGATGTATTTATCTGCCGGTCTAAGGAACTTTGTAAACTGATTAACTGATTAGAGGTTCTTTAACTGAGATGAAATCCGTCTCGCCCGACTAGACACTCCGCTTAGCCTCTACGGTAGCCACAGCGTTCCTACCAGGCTCTATGCAATTGCACCAAGAATGAAAGGAAGCAGATTAGTCTGGTTTACCGTAGTGTTTTACACGTCCGCTGTGCTTTGGTTAATTCGAAAGTCGGGGAAAGTTAAAATTGAATTAACTAGAGATTATCATAATTAATGAGTTTAACGCGAACAAGTGCGTCTCGCGCGGTGAGATGTTATCAGCGACGTGGAGGCGGAACGCCATTAGTATCTCACTCTTTCCGATGCTTCTCGCGCAATTTGCCGGAAAATTAGCCCGCAGCGAGAGCCTTGCGACTTGCGGAACGCCGAACGCTAGCAGTGGACGAACAGGGATCACAAGTGGAGAGGCTCCGATCCGGCCTCTGAGTTTACCTTCCATTACAAGCCTTATGAAGCCTGTCTTAGCATAGTAATGTTAAGATAGGAATTCGGTGCTCTCTTGGGATTTCTCGAAGCCACTTACACGTTTTAAATGCAAATGCATATAGATATAAGTGATTTTCTCTTGGAATATCTGATTTCACAAGTAGGTAGCTATTCGGTGTAATTGTGCCGTAACGCCGCGCGGCGCGGAGCTGCTCAAATCTGATAAAATATTTGTCTAATAGTAAATAGTCGCGGAGAGCGGAGGACGAGCGAGCCGGAACGAGATCCTAATTAAACTTTTCAGAGCGTGACATTTAATATTGAGCGTGCATTTATGCTGGCTTAAGATATACATTTTTATATTGCTCACAGCTATTTACAAATATTTCTTCGCATGTTTTTTTACAATTAACGCATCTTCCTCATTCTGCAACCAAGAATATAACTTTAAAACCTTTCACGTGATAAGCGGAACTGTTTAATGCATCGAAGATTTTAAATAAAAAATTCATTTATTTCCTATAAAATGGATGGAACCTTTGTTGGAGTTTTCTCTGCCCAACCAAGCGAAGGACTTCTTTGTAAAATTTATAATTATTATTATATATATTATTATTGATTGGAGGAGGCCAGCAGTGGCTGATGATGATGATGATGATGATATTATTATTACAATTTTTTATTGTAAAACCAGGACCAGAAGCCTATAAATAGATATTTCATATTTAACCTAGTTGATTTTTACATCAATTATTATCGCTCTACTTTGTATCTCTATTTATTTGTTTGAATTTACACTCCACATAAATAATGCGTATTAGTTCTTCAATTTAAAATTTTGTAGTTATTTAGAAAACAATACGACTTAGGGACCTTAAAAAAGAGCTTCCACCCGTATAAGAGCCATGCTGACGCACTAATTGAGCCGGCTCGTCCGAACTCCAAAGTGATACCACGGTCTCACGGAAAAGGTACTGTGTTTCGCAGAGTGAGTAAGGCCCTTAAAAATGCAGCTTTAGCGGCGTAAAATGCCAGCAACACAACCATGCGTGGACTATGGCGCGAGTGTTCATGGGTGGCGATGTTCTCTTACCATGTAAGAGACCCACCTTCTCCGTTATCCGCTAAAGAATAAAAAAGAGAGTATCTATCCCTTAAACGCCGGCAACGCACCCTCGAACTAGCAAGCGCTGTGGGTGTCTTTAGGCGGGGAGAGCATATTATCCTAGGCGAGTCTACTGCTCCCTATTTTCATTAAAAGAATTTTATCATTCGCCAAATCCATTTTATCTAGAATTAAATTTATTTATAATATAAGTAATAAGAAGTATTTATAATATAATTTTCATTTTCTTATTATTATTTATTGACTGCTGTAACTAGCGATCATAATTTTACTTGTATAGTAGTAGTCAGTATGAATGATATTTAAATAAATTACGACAGGAATCGAATAAGAATAAAATATAATTGTGAAAACCACATCAAAAAAGATTGCCATATTTGTTGCGCTGTCGTACTATATTACTTGTCAATGTTCAATGAAATTAATAGTCAATTGTCATTTAACAAATAAAAAATAATAAGTGCAAAATTATAGGTTACTGTTATTTCTCCTTTTTTCCAAGTTGTCTGGCTTAAAACAATGGCATTAAGGTTACCGCTTCTGCGACTTCTGTCGCAAAGCAGGTCTTTTTCTGCATTACAAAGGACAATAACATATAAAAGTTCAATTTCATTGGACACACTTTACCCAAATAGTTCTCTAAAACTTACAACTCCTGCTTTTGTAAGTATTGTTTACTATTATATACTAGTGAAGATATCTGCCACTATAACCACACTTTATGTGTCAAAATCCAATTTACTACTATTTTCAGAAACCAGATCCAAACGAGAAGTTCTCTGGATTTATACCTCTTAATAAGATAGATATCACATATAGCGCTAGTTCAGGACCTGGAGGACAGAACGTAAATAAAGTAAGTTTTTTTTTTAATTTATCACTAACATGAGATATTATCCAATAGCACTAACTACTGAATATTTTATAGCTTGAATATTGTTATAAAATTGTCTCAATAATAGGATTTGATGGAATTCATATTAGCATTAGAAAGACTGATCAATCGAAAAATTAAACTTCAGTCTGCACTTGTATGATATTTTGTAATAGGTTTTAATTAACCTTATAATTTACCAGCAAAAGCAATAAAAGAAATTTGCATCTCTCCTTAAAAAATTTTTACCAAACAAACAGTGCCTTATAAACAAAAATTATTCAAGGTACACACTAAAGTAGACCTTAGATTTAAATTGGATGAAGCTGACTGGATTCCCACTGATATACGAGAGAAGATGATACAAATTGTAAGTAATGGTCAATATGGTAGAACTTACTTATAATTAACTAATATGGAGTGTATTTTTTGGTTTCACCATTCTTAACATTTAGAGTTAAGAAAGATTTTGACTGATTCTTAGACCTACCTGGTAGGCAAATTACAAAAAATACTTTGCATTGTTTTGCTATACACACCCTGATATGAAAATTTAATATATTAGATTAATTATTACAATTTGCAAATGTATTGCAGCATGGAAAGAAATTAACTAAGGAGGGCTATATGATTGTTCGGTCCGACACAACACGATCTCAGCAGCTGAATCTTGCTGACTGTTTATGTAAACTTCGTACTATTATACGTAACGCATCAGCTTCTGAAAGCAAGCCAGACCCAGAAACTGAAGAAAGGATCCGCCAGAGGTACATTTATTATAAATATAATTTATTTAAAATGATAGCAAAGAATTACATTAATCACCTTTAACAACTAATGCTATACTAAACTAAACATTAAGCTAATGTATTATCTCAATCTTTTTATTAGAAAGTGAATATATTTTTTATTTGCTTAAATTTTTCTCTTTATCTCACAGACACTTAAAAGCTTCCAGACTGAGAGTCAGCATTAAGCGAGAAGAGGCTTACAAGCGTGCAATGAGGCGGCCCCCTACTGTTGTTGATTTATGATTCTTTCACTAAATTGAGCATACAAGGAGACCATAGCTAGATAAACTATTTGTTTCATATAAATATATAAACTCTTTTATGGTCTCCCTAACAGTTTCATTTAGGTACTCTTTGAGGACATTGAAAGAGATAAAATTAATTACCAAGTTAATAACGCATTAATTACCAAAAACTGATCAAATTAAGGTTTTTATTTCTGTATATTATTAGTTTTGAAATAATATGAATACACTTGAAATGTTGTGGCAAAATGTCAAAAGATGGCAATGCTGTAAAGGTGCCTCCAAAATTATTCTTTAGGCTATTTGTTTTGACTCCTGATAAATAATAATAGCAATTTAATAGTCCTCAAAAAGTTCTGATGAAATATGCTCAATTTAGTTGAAAAAATTATGAAGTTTAAGTCCATTAGAAATATATTGTTAGACATTAAAAAATATACATTGATCATATTCTGTAGTTTCCCAATAATATTTGACAGCTGTATTGCTTCGAATAGTTATTTAAAATAAAAAAATGCTTAAATTATCTTCCTGTGTATTTATATTAAATAGCCTCTGTTAATTGTTTTATCAGACCCAATAACAATTAAATTTTCTCAAATTTTATCTTGCAAATATTTTTTCTATATAATCTGTGGTTTCATTTAAAAAGTACTTATCTTTGAATAGGAAAAAAAGTAAAAAAAAAAATTATGTTGTCATGGCAACTGGTGGCAAATAGTGGTGTGTAAAAATATATTGTAAAATAAAAGCCTATTTTCAAAAATGTCTTATAGGGATTTGAGGAGTGAGTAAAACTTTGGTATTGCTTTTTTTTATAAGTTCAATTCTTTTGAGATGAGAAAATATATAGAGCCTTCAAATAATATGATTTAGATTTCAGTGAGGATATGCGTGTCCTAGGCTTCCCCGAGTTTATATCTCTGGAAAGTTTTCGCACTCCCAACTGGGACTTGCTGGAGTCGTGTCTGCGCTGGCTGGTGGCACGAGTGGAGCCTGACGCAGTACTGGTCGGTGGCAAGGAAACGGTCGAGAAACGCGTTTCCATTGTGATGCACGCCGTGGAAATATTCGTGAGACGAACATACTTCTTTTATCTAACTCACAGCATTATTTCTACAAAATAGCAAATGCTATGAGCTATATGATTGGTATAGCGACTTGGAATTCGTTCAGCAGTCGCGGGCGAGCGTGAAAGTGAGCGGCAAGAAGGTGTACGGGGCGGACGGTTGGGCGGTGCGGGAGCTGGCCAAGGTAACGGCGCTGCTGCGGGCCGCGCTCGCCGCGCCGCCGGGAGACCGCGCTGACCACGCGCCTCTGTCCTACGACGTCACATCACGGGTACTAGCCGCGTTCCCCACCACTCATTACTAAGGATCATTAATGCTGAGCAAGCTCTTCGACAGATTTCAAATAAAATCTTAGAAATGAGTGGCTCATTACCATTAGAGAATTTGTACTTGTATCGTGTAACTCGTATGTAAAGAATGACTTGCTATGCTTTAGATTGGGGAGATTAAGCAGGCCCGCACCTTAGCAACGGAGATCACGGCGCAGGGCGCTTATCTGCACGAGCTACTGGCCAAGGAGCCTGACAATAAGGTCTGTTGGTCTGCTGAACTGAGACCCTCCTTGTTACCTGCATTTATATGTCAAAAAATTATATAAAGTGCTTTAATTGAGTTAAGTAAGTACTCTGTCAGATAAAAAAAGTATATTGACGTTTGTTGTTACCACTGATACAATTAAAGTTTGTTTTAATATAAAAAATGAGTGTCTTATATAGAATGGTCTGGTTAACGTGTGAAATCGAAGGAGTTGCGTGAGCGCGCCGTCTCGCGGCCGCTGGACACGAGCGGAACGGAGGCAGCGCTGCGGCGGGCGGCGGCGGCGGCGCGGGCGCGCGTTGCGTCAGAACGCGAGGAGGCGCAGGCGCTGGCGGCCAACGAGGTGGCCGTGGCCGCTAAGGTCGAGCGCCGCCGCGCGGAGCTGCAGCGCGCTGAGAAGCGGCTGCACACGGTGCAGAAGATCAAGTCGGTTCCATTCCTTACAACCCTAATGGCACATGAACAAAAACAGCATTCGCTCGAGCTCTCCACTCGGACGCATCCCGATCTGTGATTCAACCCGTGAAAACCTGGCAGTTGTAGCTAAAGTGGTGGCTAATCTGTGTCCACCACAACAATGAAAACGTGGTATGGATTGGCTTGTCTTCTCAGAGCAGGAGCGCTATGGACGTGCCTCTAAAGGAATGTGTACTCGACATGACGTGTTTGACGTGGTTCTGCTCACCGGCATAGGTGTCTGTTATCTGAGGTTGTGTTGTTGTGTTCTATGTTGGCATTGGGTGTACTGTTTCTACGAATAGCTCACGTGGTAGGAATGAATCTCGCAGTCGGTATATATAAGGCATCTTTAGTAATTATCATCTGAATGTTTTCCTACATATTTCAGACCCGTGTATCAATCGGAGCTGAACGCCCTGGAGGCGGAGATCGATCAGCTGTGGGACCAGTACGTGGTGCGGTTCCGCTGCGTGGAGGCGCTGAAGCATCAGCTCAGCCTGCTGGAGACGGCACAGAATGAGGTGTCAAATAGTCCAATACGACTTGTATATTTTATTATAAGCTGCTGGGCGCACTTGCAGACAGGCTTGATTCGTGCCATCTTTGCAGTAACCCCATGAAATGCTTTTGAGTAGAGGCATCTCAGCTTGCGTATGCGCTTTGAGCTAGACATGTAAAGAAGGTAAACCGCAGGCCGCCGAGGAGCAGCAGGTGTCCATCCTGCAGCTCATCCACAAGTACGAGGCCGAGGACGTGCTGGGCAAGCTTAGCGACTCTGGTACGTCAGCCACTTCTCTTTTCCTTTGTGTTTCCGTATTGCAAGACGGCTTAGTCGGCCGTGGTACACAAAACAGCAGAATAAGAGACAGTACATGTTTACAGATGAGATGCAGTCGAGCGACGGCGAGCCGCGGCAGCCCGCCACTCGGCCGAGCACCAGGCTCCGCATCAAGACTGCAGGTGCTTCCTCTTTTCTATCCAGAAGGGTTGGGAACGAAGCCACCTGAGGCCACCTACCTATCCGAGATTAGCGCACTCTTGAGGTTTACTTGGCCTGTTGCAGCGAACGGCGGCGAAGGCCGCGGCGCGTGGGCGGGCCGCGACTCGCTGGACATCCGCGACGAGGACGACTCGGAGACGGACTCGGACCCCGATCTCTCCGATGCGCACTTCGACAGTGAGTATTCTGTGAGCCCGTCAGCATGCCTCTCCCACGGCTGCGGCAGTATTAAGACACTCACCCGGCCGCTGTCAAACCCTTCCAATCCTTTAAACCGAATAAACTATAAATTAAATTATTATTGAATATTGTCCGGACCTGGATTAAAACCTCTCTTGAGATAGGAGAGGTGTTTGAGAGAGCTCAAACACCTCTCCTTTCTCCTTTTTTTTCATATAATTGGAACGACAATCAAGGTTCCGGATAGGTGTATGACATTACATATTGTGTCTTCGCTGTTCTCAATGAATTGTCTGAATTGCAGCGATTCAGTTGCACCTGACTGAGCTCATTAGATTAACATCGTTTGCGATTTGCTACGGCGTGTGTTCCATAGAAATTATGCCGCGCGTCCCTTACCAAGTTGTTGCAGTACCTACCTAGGAGCCTATATGTAACTCGTTTGGTTTAGCAAAGTCGTATAAGAGTGTGGTGGCGTGGTAGGTGCGGGCAGCGGGCGCGCGGCGCGCTGGTCGCGGCGCCCGGGCACGCGCACGCTGGTTACAGCCACGGCTGCGGACGGCGCACAGGGTGAGTCTCATTCCGGTACTGAAGTATGCATCATAGTCTCGTCAGTCTCCTCCGTCTCACTGAGTCTGTCGTTGCGCAGCGGAGAGGCAGCTGGCGGCGCTAGGGCGCGAGGTGGCCGACTCGCTGGGCAGCTCCTCAGAGAGCGAGCTGCGCGTGGGCAGTCCCAAGCCGGGTCGCAACTCGCCGCTCAGCGACAATGAGTTTTGAACCTACTTCATCGTTTGCTCAAGCTAACCTTTTTCTCTAATAAAATTTCAATTCAATGGATAGTTTTGCTTTACGTTTAAAGAGACCCTTGGTGCCCAGACCTCCTGCGAATCGCCTTCATCTAAGTATTTATCCAACATTTTTCTCAATTCCCAATGCCTTCTGGCTTTGGTTTGTCCAACGCTCCCAAAAGGCTGTTTGTTTTCGTATGAAGGGACGGGAAAAGGTAGGACAACGAAATTGGCACATTTTATGTTGTCTTTATTTCGTAATACAAAGAAATAACAATAAACACCAACTTAAACTAAACGAAATCTTTCGACATACATTTTGGGCGCGTGGCGGCCCGGAGACTAGCCTTCTGCAGCTTGTCTCCGTCTCCCCAAGTGAGCGGCGGCAATTTCATTGTGCTTCATGGACAACTCTCACCGCACCGCGATTAATCACATTTCATTGAACCACATCACTTTACTTTAGTATTGCGCAGTGCGTATCGATGCTCAAAAGCAAACCTCGCAAATACAATCCCAGACGGTAAAATAAAAGGCGCTGCGATGCGATAGCGCCCAAACTTGAAAAGACATTGTACATCAAATCCAAGGTAGATACAAGAATGAACTAGATAAAATTTGAGCAAATTATTATAATTATAATTACTACGTATTAAAGTAATAAGGCCGCCTCAGGTTCGAATCTTCGGGAAGTCAGCAATCTGTTTTAAAATGAAACTCGCACCTCACGTCGGAGACACAGGTGCAATAACATTTCGAACAGCGTGACTTCGACACGCGTCGCAAGGCGTCTCTGCAGCGCTGCGCCGACAACAAAAGGCTATACACAAGTGGAGTAGGTTCTAAAGATTTACAGGTAAAATAAGTCTATATACAATATGCACACTGCGTCTCGCACCAATTAAATAAGACCTAATTATCATACGCTAAGGTGATGTTATCACGACGAGCTCTGGCTCTGCCGGGCCAACACTGAGCCTACAAGATAACACAGGTTTTTGACGATACACTAGTTCGCACGCATGCCTATTAGCCAGGTGAAGTTAGTATTCCTACAGTCCTCTAGGCACAGAAACAGATCATTGAACAAACTCAGCTTTTGCTTATAGGTATACCCACATATACACAGATACTTGCGATATTTTTCGCGGTCGTGGGACATGTTGATTGAAGCGAAATAAATAGAAAGGAATGTTAGTGAGGTGCAGCAGTTAAGTCGTGTGGATGGACAGCAACATGTTGGTGTTAGTGTTACGTGCACGTGGGCATATGACTAAGTGAATGTAACGAATATTCGCAAGGATGAAGGACGACTCTCTCGGCCGCCGTCAGCGAGAGCCGCGCGTGTCGTTGGAGTCGCTGGTGGCGCTGGAGGGCAGCGAGTCATGCTGCTCAGCCGACTGCCGGCTGCTGTCGCACACTGCTATGAACTGCTCCGCGTACGCCCTGCACACGGGTCGGTGCCCGAGGGGAACAAACACGTGTCCATCACATTGATTGATTTATTGAGTTCATCGAAAAAAATTCGCACACCCGCATTGTGAAACTTCACTAAGATTACGAATTGAGTGTCATTTGAACGCTGCGCCTGATCCCATTACATGTTGTCCCTCGTGTCGCAGAAAATGCCAATGAACGGGCTATGTGCTACACGAAATAAATCTTTTCTCGCAAAGAGAACGACAGTGCATGCGTAAGAGCAGAGAAGCGGTACCTGTCGAGGCCGGTGTAGGTGCGCTGCAGGTCCGCGTCGGAGGGCCTCTCTCGCTCCCGCTCTCGCTCGGGCCTCCGCTTGCGGTGGATGCGCAAATAATATTACAATTTCGAAGAGGTTATACATCTTTCTACGCACATTCGTGAGAAATTCTTCAAATATTAT